>JALNIO010000818.1:12030-57652 GCA_023509875.1 Rugonectria rugulosa | reverse complement strand
TTTTTTTTTTTTTTTTTTTTTCGTCCTTTACCCAGGCTGTACGAATCACCTGTACCTATTACATACATGACTGCCGTATCCCGCCCTCGTTAATTGAAGCGTGCCACCACATGGAGAGATGGATTCCATTCTTAGACCACTAAGCTCCCTTAGCTTGCCAGCCTGGACGCTTTTAGCCCCTACGGGCTGACCGCATTATTGGGCAACCGTTTGACGCATCACCATTCCATTTAGGCGTCAAGGCCGCTCCTGTTGTCTCTGCTTATTTTTTATCAGAGCGCAGGTACTTTGCGCTCTACCGAATTCCTACCCAGAACCGAGGTACCTCCCTCGCTGCTGGACCCTGAATCATCATCTCTCTGCCGTCTCCCTCCCTGGGCTCCAGTCCTGTTCCTTGTGCCTGGTCGCTCAGCGGGACCTGGATCTGGTCGGGACCCATTTGCGTCATAACTCTCAACCATCCTCTGCTCTTCTGCTACGTCCCGTTCCTCGTTCCCTCGCTCTTTCCAGCTCTAGCCCTCCAGCTCTGCAGCCCTCCAGCCCTCGTCGATTACGTGCCGATTTGCCTCCCGTCTGAGATTCCAAGATCCATCACCCTTGCTTCGCTGCCGAGCTCCGTCCAGTTACTAGTTACATGGTATCTTGTCATCCTGTCGTCTTCAGCTCTGCGTCATCGCCACTGTTCCTCAGCCTCCGCACCTCACATGCAATCGACCTTTATCCACTCTCCGTATTATTGAAAGTGCACCCGAGCTTCCACCTGCAATCGACCGCTCTTGCTCATCCTTGCCTTACCTTGCCTACCTACCTTTGGACACCCATGCCTTCCCGGTAGTCCTCCGTTCCTGCTCTCCTCCCGCGACACGACCTCGATACTTCCACCGTACATCACTACCTGCCCAACTCAGGTGGCTTCGCGCGCCTGCACCTCTCAACGTCATGGCAGCGTGGTTCTCCTCAGAGGCCTTCCTGCCCTCTGGCGCTTTCGATGCCGACGTAAACTCTGCCTTCGGCATGAACCTGCCGTACCAAACATCAACCTCACCCTCCGCCATCGCGAGCCCGCCGTCCTCCTACCCTCAATCAACGAATCACCAAAACCTCCTTCCGTACCTGAACCACCACCATCATACTCAACCTGGTCGCATCCCGCCTGCCAGCTCGTTCCCGACCAAACCTGCCGACTCGGTCCCCCTCTCTCTTTCTTCATTACGCGCCGCCCAGTCCTCCTCTCAGAACAATGCCTCGAATCCTCTCCCCGGTCACTTCGTTCCTCTTCCTCCATCCGATCATTCCGCTCCCACTCAATCCATCCATCCACCTATTCCTAGCCAAGGTCTCCCACCCTCATCTACTACTCCAATATCCAGTATTCCTCAACACATTACCGGTGCATCTCTATCGCGGTCAGTTTCAGCGGATGCCGCACCTCCTACTCAGCAAACATCAATATACATGGTCCAGAGACTGGTCCAGCAAAACTCTCTCATCCGCGAAGCTTGGGAAGCTGAACGCAATTACCTCGAGGCTAATCGTCGCCGCGCTGAAGAAGTCTACCAGGAAGATCGTGCCCTGATGGATGATGTTCGCCAAGTGTGGGAGTCTGAAAAGACGACCCTTCTCCAGGAGATTGAAATCCTCAAGGAACGAGTGCATCATCTCGAGGGCGAGAACGCCACGCTCAAGACAATGGCCATGCAGGTTACTGGCGTCTTTTCTCCAATGGGTAGCCAACGTGGCAGCGGTGACGGCTCACTGGAGAGTTCCTATTGTTCTGCTTTCTCCAGTAGGCTGACCTCCCGTTCGCAAAACCCATCCATGCCCAACAGCTTTTCCATGACGGACCCCTCCTCGCTATCTTTGACCGGTCCTGATGGCGCATGCCGTCGAGCACACTTCCGCAGCCCTGGAAGCTCTCGCATGTCACCCACTGGACCCCCGGCTATGCCTTTGGATCCACGAACTCAGCCAGAAAAGTCGACAGACAAAGACTTCCTCTCTTCCCCCGCGGACGAGTCTGCTCCTGGTCCAATTCCCGTTATTGACGTGCAAGAAATCGACCCCAAACTCGAAGGCATTCCGATCAAGGCCACAGCTGTCCAAAAGCACACTTTTAGCCCAGAAGACTTTGCCGCGGAGCCTCTATCTCCAAGGTCCTTGCCAGTTGATGCCAGCCGGCGTACCGACGGCTCAAGGCTTTCTGACGAGAGTTTGAGATCTGGAGGTAGTACGCCATTGGCCCTCTCGCCAGCCGAATCCAAACGACTCACGATGAATGCCGGCCACACACCGTGCCACTCCCTTTCTCTAGCGCCCACTAAGCCTGGCACTGAGACGAGCTCTGTACTTATTTCAAGTGATGTCCCTACTCCAGTACCGGAGGCAGCGACGGGTTCGGCCAGATTTATCGGCGAGGAAACGGTTACTGACCGAACCCGCCGGATCGAGGCGTGGCAAGAAGCCCATCCCGACCGTTCTCTTCAGCCAGGACCAGAAGATGACAGGCCGCTGTCTGGACCTCTGATGCTCAAAAATATACCAGCACAAGATGAGATGTTCCTGGAAGCCGTCAATCAGAGGCTCCAGCCGATCAGCCAGGGCCAAGAAATCTTGCCCACGGTGATGCGGAGCTCTCCTGAAGGGTCTGAACTCAATTCTGATGCCGAAGATGCCGAGTCTTCAGAGAAACAAATGCCCGACGCCAGTTCAGCCAGCAACGACGGTGCTCAAGATGTGCCCCCGGAACAGGATGAAGATGGCAGCGACACGCCTCGCCGCAAAAACGTCGAGGAGGATGTTCCTCTACTGTTCAAGCAAACATCCAATTTTGGGGCTCCCTTTGGCGCAATGTAGAACAATACCGTCGAGGCAGATGTCCCTCTCAGGTTCCGAAACACGACCAACTTTGGGACCCCGTTCGGCTCGCTCTGGAGGGGTGCTGACGACAACCCATTGTCATTTCTGGACGAGCTCTCTCAAATGATCATCACACCGCCCGAAGTTGGCACGCAAGGGGCTCGGGATCCCAACTCGGGGCGCACCTCTGGCGAGGGCTCCGATACAAAGCGCAGACGGCATCGCGACGATCCAACATTGCCAAGGCCATCAAGATCATAAACACTAGGGTTGTGGATGACAGATGACAGATGACGCTCTCAGAGAATGATTGTACTCGCCTCGTTTTAATTTCAGATTGCTTTCATGGATTATTGCACATTCGACACGACTTATGAACAATACGACCTATGATTACGACATATTTCAATTCAACATGGATGACGAATCCAATAGACTGGAAGCATCAAGGGCGGCTTTGTCCTTTTTTTTTTTTTTTTTTTTTAGACGGCGACTTGTATTCTGGGTTTCTTTTCAGCTGCATGACGGGCCCTGCTTCAACCATTGTCTGCCTGCCATCGCTGGCAGTCGCACGGAGCCGGGCGTCTTTTTCATGGCGTGGCATTGCATTCAACGCGTTCGGAGGATTCATGAATTAAATACCCTAGGGACGGTCAAGTACGAGTGCATCCCTTGTATACTGGAGTTTTTTTTAACCTTGGAGTGGGAACTTGTGACGGGAGTTGGCTGGGATTATGGTGAACAAGGATGATGGGATATACCTACAGAACCAAGCATTTGTGGCAGGACTCTAGGATATTATTATTTTCGCTCAGACTCTCGTGTCTGCACCTAATCAAACCGAATTGTATTCTTCCTCATGCAACAATCACACATGTCGTGGCTCGAGTACCGACGCGTTGAAACGTCGGCCGAGATGCAAAATCATCTTCTATCCAAGGAAATGTATCGTGAACATGACAATCATTCCATTCGTCCACACAACACTAAGAGAAATCTACTCGGACACTCGTGAAAGTGTATAACCAAACCAATACATTGGACCCGTAAAAAAAACACCTTGTACGCCGAAAACCCCGCAGTTCAGGTCCCTTTCTCTTTGGCTTGTCCCCATGTCCATATCCCCATTTGTCTCGATTTAAACGCCCATGGTAAAGTCGTGCTCGATGCCGGGCGTCACGCTGGCCATGAACTGCAGGACTCGGTCAGCGAATATGAAGGACAGAGTGGGGAAGGGAGGAGAAAACATACCTTGAGGAATACAACCAAGTATTGATCCACGCGAATGGCAACCTCGTGCTCGTCTATCTCTGCCTGGTGAACCTCTTCCCACTCGTCCTTGTCGGCAGCCTCCTGGGCTCCCTTGACGTCGAGCTTCCCAATCTCGTCCACCAGACCCTCCATGCCCACGGGCGTCGGGTTGGGCGCCACGGGGGCACCGCCGCCTTCGCTATCCTGGGAGGCGAGCTTCTCTCTGCGCAGGCGGAGGGCGGCGTCGGCGCGGTCGAGTAGCGTCTTCATGACGGAGGCGTGCTTGCAGGGGTGCACAGAGGCCATCTTGACTGTATTCTTGAAAAAGGGGAAGTCCTCGAGCGTGACGGTCTTGTCCTTGTAGTCACCGACGATATCCTCCATCATATCCTGGGGAGGAAGGGGCGAGCCGCTAGGCAAGTAGCCAGAAAGATAGAGTCGGGGTGTGCGATAGTAGGTGCTATACATGATGTATAACGTATACGTTCGACGGCCACTAAGTTTTCACGATCAGCCCTATGTTAAGGAATATAGTTGGGAAAACCAACATACCCGTTCTTTGAATCAGAACCAGCATCGCGGATGATGGCTTCGTCGTCATCCTCGTCCTCCATGTCAGGAATCTCGTCATCTTCGACGACTTCTCGGTCCCCGACGTTTCCAGAGTCGTCCACGGTGCGGACCTCCTTGACCTTGAGCGGCTGTGAGCTGGCCAACCCGCCCGTCCTCAGCCAGCCGTCCTCGTCGTCGCCGGCGTTTCCGCCCCGGAAGTCGTCGCCATCCCGCACCAGGGCCTCCTCGTGCCCCGCATCGCCGGCAAAGTCGTCGTTCAAGCGTCGGTGGCAGGGGACGTTGCGGGTGACGAGGAACTGCTTGCCGGCGGGCAGGTGGCTGACACGGCCGTCGGGGGTGTCGGCATCGCCCCAGGACCAGGTCGGGAACTTGTAGACGAGATAGTCACCGGCGGCGACGAACTCTTCGGGGGTGATTTGGCCGGTCTGTCGAAAGGTAGACTTGTGGGTGACGGGCGTGTACCGGTCCCGGAGGGTGTTGACGGTGGAGTAGATATAGTTCATCTTGTGTACGACGACTCGGCTCGGCTTGGTTCGAAGGGATGTTGAGGAGATGGGAGGATGTGTCGAGAGCGTTGTCTTTTTTGTTGCCGGTTCCAAAAATCTGCGGGTCAGAGCATATATAGAGACGACGAACAAAGACGAAAGGCTGCAGTGTTACTACTGGCAGCTTGTGTTATCCGGACGATGTCGTAACGATGTGATGCGGGGTTGTTGAGAGAGCAGTATCGACGGCGGAAGGAAGAGATCTGGAGATGGATGAAGGGCAAAAGAGATACAAGAAAAGAGACACGGGGACGAAATGATGGGAACAAATAAAAGAGTCACTGGTCAGGTGAAGGGGTCAGAATCTCTACTGTCCTGTTCAGCGTGGTACCGCGAAGGATGACAAAGCTGAGACTGGCATGTCCAGCAGGTACAAGTAAGTGTCAAGGTACATGGCAGCCTTCAAGCCCCTCGAGACGTCTTGCTTGGTGGCGATCACATGGAGGCGGTGGAGCTGTATCCAGCTTGTGATTGGCTGAAAGCGGTCAATTGCGGGAAGGCGTTGGAGGGGTAGCTTCCAGGCAGCCCAGCGCCTGACGGCAAGTAGAAGCCTGCTGTTTTTGGCGGTCCAGGTACATGCGGAATGACGCTCTCAACCTTGAGGGTTTTTATCGTCATCCCGCGATACGAGCTTCACGTGCACAAGTTATAGTCGTCCCAAAGTCTTGTTGACATTTATACTATATATCTGAACTGGGTATATTTCAGATTATGCGGTCTATTTACGTACAGTTCCCTTCTGTAGAGTATTTTATTTGATGGCCTGTATCCTTCCCTATAATCGCCCAACGCCTGCCTATTCGTCCCCCTGTGCCTGCCCCGCGCGAGTTGGAGTGACGACACCAAATTCCAAGAACATCACGAGGAGGACGCCAGATAACCAAGCTTCATCCTGCTCTTTCCCACATTGCACTCACCTTGCGTTCTTTGCAATTTGTCTAGAACTCCGGGCTGCTAGTTCGTGAGTCTGAGGGGCAGCTGGATCCCAAAGTAGCCGCGCACGACTTGTTCCGAAAGACAGCATTCCGATCCCCCCATCAGCTGCATCTTCTCTGGATTGCAGCAAAGCTCGCCATCGGCCATCAATATCTCGGTGTCTAGGAATATCGAGGGGAAGTAAGAGAATCCCCGTGAAGGAGTCTCAGAACTCTGTATCCAGGTATGGTTTCTCCCACTTTGAGCCTCTTGCTTGATACCCCCCTTCAATACTTCTCACAACTCACTCTACCGGCTTTATCCTCGAGTTCGGTTGTTGTATAGTATGAGTAAACTAGGTAGTAAGTAGTATACATCGTAATACTGCAGTATAGAGACCTTGGTGGTCATGGCACTATTAGACAAAGCAGAGCAATGGCCAGCTCCTCATCACGTCTGTGTCCTGCTGGAAAACACCCTGCTATGGCCTATCCCTCTCTCTAACCCGTTTGTAGCAGTGTACCCTGTCGGCTTGGACCATGGAAGAGAATGCAGATGCCTTTCTCATACGAGACTAGAAAACGCGATGGCAGCTGAGAAGAATTCCTCAAGTCATGGGAAAGGCATTATATTCCAGTATGTTGATCTGCGCCACCCCCGAACTAATACAGCTCAATCCACACCGACTTATGAGTCGGCCATGCATCGTATACGCTGCGAGATTAACGTGGTGACAATTCAGAAATGTCTCTTTTTTTTGAGAGTATGGATTTGGAGACACATCGAGAACCTGCAAGGTTTGTCCGTGAGGTTTGTCAGTCGGATCTTGTGTTGAGCTTCTTGCGATGATACGGCCTCGTAAAGGGTCCAGAGACTCCAGCCAGTGGTTCACACCCAAATATTGCAGAGTGCACCTCATCAAAATCCTCACCAAGATCACAGAGTCTGTTTCCTCGATATGCGCTCAACCACACTCCAAGTAACTCATACCCTACGGCATCCAACCAAGTGACACTTGCGATGCAGTCAAGGAAGTCCTACTCAATGATGTCCTGGACTGGTAGGATCAACTGTGCATAGCTCATAGACGATAGTCTTTACCTACTTAAGAGGAACATGATGACATACAGGGGTATTTTATCGGATAGATGGATGATCAGTGGTATATTTGTACGATTTTTAGAGCTTCTCTATGCTGGGAACTGTACTGGAGGGTAGACCAGCAGAGACGGTCCAGCTGGAGCGAGCGAGACGACGAGAAAACAACACTGAGACCTGAAGGGCCTTCACGCCTACTATTTACCACCCAAAATGCATTCATCCAATCTGGAGGAGGACCATGGACTCCAACCTCGTCAGGGAAGTCCCCTTCTCGACCAAACTCGTTCAATGCACCGAGAATGATAAAGTCACGGAGAGTGTGCCATGTTCTCGCATCCCCTTTTCAATTCAGGTTCATCGCACCCCCTTATGATATTACTCCCTTGCATTGCGACCGATCAACCAACTAGGCAGCCATCTGCACGGGAGACTGTTGGTCACCAATCTTCGCAGATGAGCCACACCATTGGACAAAAACACCCCCAACACCCCCCAAACCAATCCTACCAGGTCAAACAAGCCCAGGGCACAAGGCAGCACTTGCAAAAGAGAAAAGGGAACCAAAAATGGTTTGTGACCAAGACCAATTGGAATTTGTCTAAACTAGGATACGCAGCATCAAGAGAAAGAATCAAGGAAACAAGGGAAAGAAACCATCCAAACCTCGCCGGCACGCTTTCGTGCTAAACCCGTATACATGTTTCCAACACCCAGCCCACAGTTCTCTCTCACTTCCCCTCTGGGCCAACGAGAAGAAAGAAACACGCACCACCAGTTAGCTACATGAAAGCGCCCAGCACAGAAAAAAACAGTCGGCATGAGAAATCAAGTCCTGTGATACCTTCCTTTGCGACATCGACACAGCTCGTGGCCGAATGAATCTACCTTGAGGATTTTTTTTGTATGTTTTTGGGGGGGAATTTTCTTTGGGGGAAAAAAGGTAACGTAGCGAAAGGAGTGGTAAGAAGTAAAGAAGAGAAGAAGAAGAAAAAGCAAAAAAGAAGTGAAAAGAAAAGAAAATATTGCCAGAGGAAAAGCGCGAGCCTCTCATCCGACCGTAGAAAGTGTGTCGTATCCGTGAAATGAGCTCCCTGCGCGTTCAGCAGCGCTTAGTCGGTAGCTTTGCCGATCATGTTGCGTCAAGCTGCTGACGAGAGGTGGAGGCCGTCATCTCACAATGCACGACATGGACGAGCATGTTCATAAACCAAGCGAGAAAAAGGAACGAGTCGATGAACTGCATAAGCCCAAGTGTCAGCGCACCGCGGGAGATGATCCAGTCTTTCCCCGGGGGGGCTTGTAGGTGGAGGTGCTTACATCAAGGCTCTATTTTAGCAAGGCACGGGAAGAACTGTTCTTACTTCGACTCCATCTCTTTGGTGACGTCGAGAACATCGTCTTCCCAGTTACCAGAGCCAGAGCCAGAGCCAGTGTTGGAGCCGGAGCCAGAGCCAGTTCCGTTGGGGGTAGAACCGCCACCGGTCCCATTGGTGGTTCCAGAGCCCCCGGAGGGCTGGGAGAAGTTGACGAAGCTGCCAGAGGCAGTCTCGTAGTTGCTGGTGGTGGAGGAGGAGTTGAGGACAGCCATTGTAATGGTGGTCTAAAGTAGACAAGAGGTTAGTAGGGTGAAGGCAAGGGAGGAAGCCGAGGAGGAGGAAGGGGGGGAGGCCAGGAGAGCAATGGGACTCTTACTGGAAGATGGTGATTGATGGGAAAGAATTGAGAAATGATTGCAAAGATGCTTTGAGTAGGTAGAATGCTGTGCTTGCTGTGGTAGCTGTGCTGATGATGAGCAAGAGTCAGAATCGTCTGGGTATTCATCCCTTCTTATACGTCTCCGAGAAGCCACAAACCTCCCTTCTCTTGTCCCGTCTTTCCAACAAGATGGCTTGGGACAAAAAGTCCTTTCCCTTTTTTCTTTTTCCAGTTCCGTCGTCTCAGCCCGGCCAAGATTGTGTTGGTGACAAGAGGCGTGCGGCTGTAAGTTGGTGAAGCACACTGACTGGCATGATGCAACGGCAGGCTACCCTTGCAGAAATGTATTAACAAGTGCATGGCACTAAGAAGTGCATTTGGCACTGTCTCATAGAATATTGGCAAATTTCCTCCCTTCCGACGCTTCTTTTTCTCGAAGGGGTGGGAGGGCGGAGATGTTGGCGCAGCCTGGGCTCCAGCAGGCCGAGATAACGGGCCAACATGGTCGGCGCAGCCGACTCATTCAATTCACGGCTGGAAGGGGTGGAACGGGGTGTCTTCCGCGTTCCAGCCAGTAAAATCTCGTTCCAAGACATGAATTGACTCACCGGTCGCATGGGCCCTGATTGTCAATCATGGGAGTTTGGGCAAGCCCTGCAGCTCATTCGCGGCCGGGTCTGGCGCGGCCACCTCCACGGGGCGCCCATCTCCATACCATGCGCATCGCTCTTACATCACGAGTCTCCCAGTGAGAGTCCAATCACGGGTGTTTATACACTTTGTATCCCTGGATGGGAATCCAATGTCTCTTAGAGCCAACAGCCGCCGTTGTGTTGGTCCGGCATAATCAAAGGGAGAGATGCAGCCCTGCCTGGCCCCTTACCCTCCCCGTACACTTTCGGACAGAGTCCTGAGCATGCCTGGCCCAGTGATCATTTCACGCCGAGCGAATCAACTCGAGCCATAGAGTCACACATCATGAGATGCCATCACCCTGCATACGACTCTCATGACGACTGCGCAGCCGCAGGGGTCGCAATCGCAACAAGACCAGGTTGAACGATACAGCCCGGCCTGAAGAAGTGTATTTAATACTCCCAACCAACAGAATCACATGCCTCATGAATCACACCGAGAAGGAATCTGCAGCCAACGCGCATTTCTTGGTTGCAATGACGACGCCGTCCGTTGTGGTGGGCATGACAAATTGCCCAGCGAACAAGACGGACGAAACGAGGCCGTCACGAGATTAGTAATCTAACTGCTGTGTCGCCCAGTCGACATTTTTGGTCTCCCTGGAAAGATGCCCCGTCAAGCTTACCTAATCTCCTTTCCGACGCCTGCTTGTATGTCGTAGACTCTGTCAATATCAAATGTGCACGATAACTCCAGTGTCGGCCCAGTAATTTCACCCATCGCGGCACGTTGGGACCGTTGGGACGTTGAGACGTTGGTCGTCTGAAAATATGGATCCTGCGCGTCTACGGCGTCCAGGCCATCCAATCACCTTCAGCGAGACGGTTGAAAAAGAGTCAGCTGGCAGGCAGCATGACGTGAGATGGAATCTCTCGGAATGCCTTCAACTGGTGCCATTGGCTTGAACAGTCGCACTCTCATGTGCGGTGAGAAACGAGCGGATGGGGCGCGCGCAAAAAGGCCACCGCACTGACGAAATTTGTGCTCAGTTCGAGTGGGGTTTCGTCCGGTGTTGGCTGGTGCTAGTACGCGGGTACGCTGCGGCTGGGACACCTGTCCTATTGGATGCTCGGGGAGAGGGGGGAAGAGGGGCGATTCCAGGCAAAAGCGAGGCAAAGCAAGGCATACAGACCAGAGCTCACGAATCATGGCCCGAGAAGCCGTCGTAGGGCCAGCCCAGACCCGTAAGCACTTTAAGCCGGGCCGCCTTATGAGGCCATCAAGGGTTGGGCCGCAATGCATGGTGACGCCGATAATCGACGCCTTGCGACAATCTGCCTCGCCAAGACTTTGTCCACCGCTCAAGTCGGTTAGCGCAAACAGGCCGTAAAAGCACAAGTGTGACTGCAAAGTCACGGGACCTGGAAGCAAGCGGCCGGTGCGTTCGTGCTCCCTCGGTACCCCTGCCAGACGGGAACAACTTTGATCTGGCTGAGACGACACTGCCTCTATCCCCAGACTCTGGAGTTATCTTGCGCTGCTTGTTCGTGTCGTGGTTGGGTCTCTTTGCTGTCCTCTGCCGCCCCTGTTCGTCCCAATTTCCACGGTCTCCGAGCCGCCGGTATTGAATGGCGCAAGTACCCGAAACCGAAACCCTGCCCACCACGACCACACCCTCCGGATCCCCAGATTCTGGTTCAACTTCCGGTTCCGGCTCGGGCGTTGGCACGCCATCCACCTCAAGCCATGACAGCAACGGCCCGGCGCCGCCACAAGCCGTTGACGAACATTCCCGACCGCCCTCCCCATCCCTCCCGAAATCCTCATCCCCAGGCTCCAGCGATGCCATACCCACAACCTCCAACCATGCGGCGCCGACGAGCTCCAGCGATGCCGCACCCGCACCCGCACCCATATCTGCACCTGCACCTGCACCTGCACCCGCGCCTGTCTCCCTCAACCGTGGACCCTACCCGACTGACAACCTGGTCTTTCGCGCCTCGACGCTCGAGCCAGAGTTGCCGCCCATCTCGGAAGGGATGCCCCCATTCGCGGAGGACGACCTGCCTATGCTCCCGGAGCTGAGGGACAACTTTTACATCGTACCGGACAAGGTCCCACATCCATTCCCCTCCGCAGCCCCCAAGGATCACAATGCCAAAAGTCAAAAGTCTGACAAGGAGCGCCCCTACAAAGTCGGAAAGGGCATGACCAGGAGAAGCCGCGTTGGCCAAACCATCATCTGGGATAGGCACAAGACCGTCGAGGAGAAGCTGGGAGAAGTCAACATGCTGTTGTCCAAGATGCCCGGGGGCGAAGAGGACTGGGACGCCTTCCCGCCGAGGACACCACCGGAGGTTGATGACTTGTTTGGCCGGCTAACACTGCAGCATAAATTCTCGCGTAAGGAGCGCGGCGCCATGAGCTATGCCGATTTGCTCAGGAACTATGAGGAGCTCGTAACACAGGTCCCCACCTACGAGAGACAAATGTTCAAGGTCATGTCTGTCGGTCTGAGTAGAATGGCAACCAAGCTCGGTCCCATGAGGACCAAGGAGGTGTTTGAAATCATGGATGGTACAGCTTCCGAGCTGAGGTGGACGCGAGTAGCCGTCTCTAGAATCATTGATGCAACAGACATCCTGGCAACTTTTGGTCTTGGCGAGCGAGCGTATGAATTGTCTATGCGTCGTAGGTACATGATGAGCGTGGATTCGTGTACGTTGCTAACCCTCCTCCGACAGGTGACAAGCTCCCCAGCACCGTTGGCCGGTTCACCAGGGAACACTTTGCCCTCCTCATAGCCCTTCTCAAGACCCATCCGGATAAGGTCTATAAGCCAATGGGCGCGTTACCGTCCGGTAGGTTGCGTATACCCATGGTTCTGTTCGAGCTCCTGGGAGGGGACGAAAGAACCATCAAGGATGATGGCGGGTTGCGGCCCATGACCATAGCTGATGTGGCCGGAGTGCTGGAAGTGCCATCGCTCCCACCAGACAACTCCTATCTCTGCCCTACTCGGGGCAAAGCAATTCCTGTCGTACGGCCTCTGCGGCCCGACGACATCACCATTGTGCTAAAGGCAGCAAAGCTTCAGCCAGAAACGAGGCGGCTGAAGCCCAGCCCATTGCAAGATTTAATTAGTTGGCGCGTATTAGACCTGGCTGAGACGATGTATGATAGATAGTTGTTCTTTCGCAGGCTGTAGCAATACCATGGCGAACTTGAGTCGAGCCTGTGCCTTGAACCCCGTTTGCGTCAAGAACAGCTTCTGGTCGACTGGCCATGTGTGGCGGCGAGATGAAGCCTCACGGTGTGAGACGAGCGTGATTTCGATGTCCTTGTCGTGCAGCAGCACGGCAAGCCCCATGTAGCCCTTTGGAACCCAACAGATCCCACCCTTGTCGAGCTGGAAGACTCGTGGGTACTTGGGCTCTTTGAGTGAGCGGAAGACGGGCTCCTGAGAGAATCGCGAAAGTTAGTGACCGCCATGGAACGTGAGGACCGACGTGGCGGCCAGGAGTTGCCTCGCCACTCTCTGCCTCTCATCCCCTCCCATGTACGAACCTGTTTGATACAGTCGCATAGTGCCGAGCACTCGAGTGGCAGGCCGACGTCCCATTGCTTTGCACCAATGACTTTGGGCTGAATCCAGGAGATGGATGCTATAGCATCCAGCTGAAAGTCCTTGGCCTTGTCGCTCAACGGGCTCAGACCGTAGAAGATGGGAGGTTGCAGACGCAGGCCATTGTCCTCCCATGGGAGGTCTGCAATGGTAGGAGCCTGGTCTCTCGCGCCAGAAAGTTTGGAGGTGCTGGGAGCGGGGTAGCCAATCTGATTGATGCCGCCGATAGTATTGCTGCTGTAGAAAGCCGACGATGCCGATGGTGTTGCTGCGGTTGCTGCTGCTGCCGCTGCTGACAACCGCGCGGCATCGGACCGAGAAGATGCCAACGTGCCTGAGCGCGCTTCTTCCGGGTCGACGTTTGCTGCAGCTGCCGATGAGTCTCCTTGGAACGGGTGCCGAATCATTGGAGAGCTACCACAGATAAGGCTGTCGAGACCCGTGATGTACTGCGAGCAAGACCAGATGCAAAAGCCCGCACAGAGACGAAGGAGAAAATCACGTGTTTTCTGCCCAATGGGAAGCTCCACCGAGCCTAGCCTTCCGAGCACATGCCTTACTACCACCAGGGGGCAAGTGCCGCAGCGGGAAGGGGAGAAGGAAGGAAGATAAAGATAAAGATCCCCTCTGGCCCCACCAACTTAGGCTTAGGGAAAGTACCTAGGTACGTAAGTCCATTGCCCTTGCCATTGCCGCGCTGTAATCCTGCCTTTTGAAGGCTGCCAGGGCCAAAAAAGATGAAACGTAGAGTGAGGGGGGAAAAAAGACCCCAGTTACCCCAGAGCACTTTCGGGGACCGATCGCAGACCCAATGAAAAAGTTTGAGAAAAAGAAAATAGGAAAATAGGAAAAAGGAAAAGAGGAGAAAAAAGAGCCAAGTGTATTTGTTCCCATGGTATCTGTCCGTTGACCCACGTCCCCGATTGACGTGGTGTCTCTGTTGACCGTGATGTCGTTGTTCTCATAAATCGTATCGATGTTGTTGGAAGAGACGGAAGTGCCTTTTTCTTCTCACCATGCTCGCCCTCTCCATGCCAGGGCCGACACCCAAGCATCCTGCTCCGTGGGTGGTGGACGCTTGTCCAGACCATAAACCTCACGGAGGAAATGGTAGTCTTCGTGGCGGTGGGATGGTTCTGGCACAAAGAGCAGGTGGGGTGTAGGTTGTGAGGGTTCCGGAAGCTGTTCGGGTCTTGTATCGGTGTGTCCAAGCGGCGGTAGAGGCTCGCGCCGACCAACTGGTGAAGCGTTGTCGACTGCCTCCTGTTGTTCTTGTGACTCTTGAGACTCTTGTGCCTTGGCTTTCGCGGCCAGCTCCTTGGCTTTTTGTTCTTTCTGGAAGAGCAAGGTCAGGCCAGAGACGGAGACATTGCTGCTGCTGGGTGGTTGAATCTTGCAGGAGGACCATGAAGAGGGAGCAGTCTCTCCAGGTTGTTTCGATGAGGGCGAGGGAGAACGTTGCGAGGGTTGAGAGGGAAGAGAGTCTTCCCAGTCACTATCCTCGATGGCGCAAGAGTCGCCACCAAAAGAGTTGTCATCTTCAACAGCGGGAGGGTCGCCCTGTTGAGAGACGGCGGGAGCTGAGGATGAAGTAGTCTTGGGAGGAATGGGCCTAGCTGGCTCAGTGGGCTCAGCCATGATGATCAGATGAGTAGTCGCAGCAACGTCGACTAGCAAAGACGCGAGAGTGGAATCAGAGGTGGATGATGGAGCGATTTCCTCGAAACAACAGGGGGCCACAATGACCCTGGGCCCCGTCGATTTAAGTATGCAACCGCGTCAGACCAGAGAACCCGACTGTCAAAGAGTGTCGTGGAGGAACGAGGTGGCCGGCATCGATGAGCGACAACACGGGAAGAGGCCAATCTCCACAAACCGCAACAACCTCCCCCCCTTGCGTTGGAAGTGTCTCGGAGACTGGATTTAGCGGGAAATGTCGAGTTGATAAAGTGGTAAAAGGGCGGAGGAGTGGACCATGATTTCCGATCCGAATTCCTTACGGATCTCAGCTGGTGTGAAGCGTTGCTCGAAGGCGCTCGTGTGTGGCAGGGGTTGTGACAACTGTTGATAGGAGAGGTCGAAACTGAGTAAGATTTGGAGCGCAGAAATGTATCTGGGCAGCTCAATAACCTTGAAGATAAGTTTAAAGGAAAGATTCTTGTCTGCATCAGTGTGAGCAGCAGCCTAGGTGTTGGTTGATCGCTTGGAGTTGGACTTTGTACCTTGCAAGTAATGATGCAATTACCTAGGTAGGTAAAACGTATTGGAAGATTCGGTGCTATTGGTATCGAGAGATGTGCGTGAATGCGTGAATGTGTCAATGTGTGAATGATTGCAAAGTCGGAAGGCCGTGCCCCTTCCCCCGAATTGCTCGTGGCCAGTCATCTTGATTCACTTTGGCTGCATCTCTCCTTCCGCTACGTCTTGTTCCCGCAAGACGCCCTCGGCCCAATCAGAGACGACGAGGCAGGACCAAACAGGACAAAACATTGAAATTGTGGCAAGCTGGACCCTGACTAGATCCCTTTTTCGAAAGCCGCAGGTCAGTGCGCTCAATGGCTGGACTATTTCCATTGTCCAGGGAAGGCAGGAGGCGGCTTTGCAAAGTGGAAGAGAAACGGAAGCAACTTTTCTCGCGAGAGAACAACGCCATCACCAAGCCGTCTTGTGCCAACCCCAGTCGTTTGCTTGTCCCCACGAGCGCCCTGATAAATACATATTGTTGATCATTGACCAGAGTCACTAGTGGTTTTTACTCGCCCCATGGACCAGGCTACCCTGGTAAGTTGTCCAAGAGAGCAGTCGGACCAACACGATGTTGCCCAAGGGTCTAGGGACGCCTTGAGATCCAAGCAACCCCAGAGGAAATGCCCAAGGCCCCGTGGACCCAACAGAGCAAAACACTCACGTGGAACCCCGAGAACAGTAGAGTTTCTACGGTCGACAGGAGGAGTCAAGAGGTTCTCGAGAGCATCACGAGAGGAGAACACGGCACGTTTTCCTTGCGAGGTGAGGGCATCGCAGTTTGGCCGTCTGGCCGTCTGGCCGTCTGGAGGGCGTCCATGATTGGACCGTGCGGGGCGAGACTTGGCGACAGCATGCTGCGAATCAAATCAGAGGGATAATCGAAACATGAAGTGGAAAAAGAAAGACATACCCACGTACTACTGCACGGATGATGTATATGGCGTTTTTCTCTCGGTCGGACTTGGAGCAGCACTCCCCGACGGTCAAGACGCAGGCAAGCAGGGACGGGAGGAGAGTGGCGTTGGCCATGCTGGGATGAAGCGACAAGGTGGTGGGATTTTCACAATTTGCCGTGCGGTTGGCTCTGAGAGGTCATTTTATTGTGAAACTGATTCTACAGGACCCCTGTCACGATTGTACGCCCATGACTGACGGATGACGATTAAGATACGGAGGATTGGAGGGGCAGAGTCGCAGAGCTGCACTCCTCATCACTCTGCGACCGCCCGCCAACTAGGCAAGGTAGGTAGCCACCCGGGACGGCCTCGACAAGGTCGGTGTGGACAGGGAGCCAGGGAGGCAAGGAGGCAAGGAGGGAGGCCGACTGCGCACTGCTCAACTGCTCACTGCCGTAAGCGGTGCTTTCGGGCAGGCCCACGGCCATGATGCGCGCCAGCTCACACCTCCTTGGGTAGTGCTCATTGGGAAGAGGTGCAGCAGCTAGCAACCAACATGCAGCAGCCACATATACCAGTCCAGCGGGGCCCATGCAACCCCAGCCCAGGAGGGCAAAGGAGAGAAGTCTCTCACAGGTACTCCGTCCCGCTCCTGGCTCCTGGGGAGGGCCTGGTGGCCGAGGGCGCTGGGTTGTGGTCTCTGTGCGCCCATGAGTCCATTGCCTGCGACATTGAGAGCGTTCTTGGGCAGGCGGGTAAAAACTGCCTCGCACAGCCCAGAGAGGATCATCTCGTTGGTGCTGGTGTCGAGGACAATGGAGACACTGACCCCAGAAAGGGACCGCTCTCTTGGCCATTTGCCCTACCAACAAGTACAGTACTTGAGTACCTGTGTATGGCCGATGGTTGCAACTGTCTGTCCCAACGACGATCTGCAATCAAGGGGATGGATACCCAACGCACTCTGCGCATGTGCTTGATGTAGGTAATGACAATTGGCGCCAACAGTACGGAGTAAGACGTGTGCGCATGTGCATTTGGTGTGCGCATCTCGAGTCCGCAGCGGCGGGGTCTCTGCGCAGAGGTGACCACCAGGAGACACCAGGAGACACCAGGAGACGCCAGGAGACACGACAGAGTACGTACTCGCAGCTCATCCGTCCACTTGCACGCGCGCACGCATCCGCGCAGATCCGCGCAGCTCCGCGCAGCTCATTGAGCCCTGTTTGTCTCTGCTCCAGGCCGCTCTCGACCTGCTCTCTGCTCTTTTTTGCGTCCCTGCCTGTCTGCCTGTCTGCCCAGTTGCGACCTCGTCATGCCGTGCGGCCCATTGCAGCCCCCCCTCAGGTTGGCGAATGTCTGCCCAGCCGCAGGTCGAAATATTATAAAGCACCGCCCAGGGCACTTTCCGGGGAGATGATGGACAGGAAACGAAGAACTGGGGATACAACACCACACAACACAACACAACACAACCCCAGCTCCAACCCCAACCTCTGACCTCACCTCCCTCCCTCTCTCCCTCACCCATTGCCTCCCGACAAAGCTGGTTTAATCTTGCGCTCCGAGACATTCTTAGTCCTCGCACATATTCTCCCCTCTTTGCCCCCCTCAACGCCCTCAACGGGGCGACGCACAGCCTATCATTCACCCATCCATTATGCTCCCGGCGTCTATCCAGACCAAGCCCGGATACAAGTTTGACGTGGTAAATTGAACCTTGTCCTGCCCCCTCAACCCCTACATATCTCGAGTGTCTTGCATTCAACTCGGCCTCGCTATTTTTATCCACTATTTGACTCTAACGTGTCTCCCTTGCGTTTCTTCCCGCTCGACAGAACCTCCAATACCACAGAGTCGCTGCCTTTAACCCCTACCAACAGGCACGCATCTGCAAACGGCCCGCCGCCCGCATGCCGACGGCCATCGAGAAGATCCGCCAGCGAGACTGGGGGAGCGACAAGGACTACCTCGCGTGGGTGTACAACTCGATGACGGCCCCGGAGCCCAAGTACGCCCAGCCCGCGCAGGAGAAGCAGCTCTACCCTGGGCGGTTGGGAGGACCCGGTGGGGGCGAGGTGCTGGAGCAGAGGGTGTTTGCGTGGATGAGCGACGTGCACTACCAGTTCTCGTACACTGGTGCGCCCTTGGCTGAAGTCAAGAAATGAATGACAGGTGACGGGATGTGTTGAGGTTGGAATGATGATTTTTACCATTTTTTACCATTTTTATTTATTTTCTCCCTTTTCGTTTGGCAACGGATGCCTACGGATGGATACCTACATGTATTTGCAATACCTTGTTTAGCTAGCTACCTTATGACTTATGACTACCATTTTCCTACCTACCTACCTACCTACCTATCTATCTACACCTAGGTACCTACACCAGGTACCTACCTAGCTACTTCGTATCCACGGTTCGACCATGTTGAGCAGCAGCCGGTGAGCGCGCGACATTTTGGCCCCAAATGATCCAAATCCCAAAACTAGAACCCGTTGCCGTCTGCAGAAGCAGAGCATCCAGGGATCAGCAACGGAGATGCCGCTGCAGGGCGAGCGAGTGGGTTCTGGCCCCTTCCCCCAACGAGGAAAACGTTGCATGCTGCTCCGTACAGCGGACGTGTATCTTTTTCTTTTCTTTTTCCTCTACTTTCATGGGTACGGTCTGTGAGGCTGGAAACAGTGGCACGTTGCGCAAAGGACTCGAGAAGATGTAACTAAGCACACAAGACTTTGATCGCCATGTCGAGCAACCCGCCGCATGGGATCTGGGGCAGGGACACGGGCGAGATGGGGCTGCTTTTTTCCCTTTCCCCCCCTCCTCATGACCGCTGACGATTAGATTTGTCAGACTCGAGGCCCGTCTGTCGGTGATTTGTTTTCTTTTCTTTTGCATTGGGGGGACTCGAAGGCGTGTGCCCGTGTAACACAACGTTACCCCCCATTTAACTCCGTGGGTGGTTTGTCTCTCATTTTCGCTGCTGCTGCGAGTGCAAAGTGGTCCTCCTCCCCCAGTTCGTCATCTGGCATATGATCACTAAACATTTTGCTCGGCATTGTCCTGGAACGGCTACCGAGAGAGAAAAAAGAAAGGAAAAGAGTACTTGGGAACTACTTGGTAAGAGAGTACAGGAAAAAAAGAAAGGAAAATATGACAATGGTAGTCAGTCCTCGCGTAGGTGACCTCTTGATTGGTTTCTGATATTCATCCCCCCTGGCGCACATGTTGGGAGGGGGAAAGCTGAGGTGTTTGCCCGACGAGGGGTTTCCAAAACGGGCGATGAGCAGGTTTGGCAGGCAAAGCAGGGCAAACACGACAGGAAGAAGAGTGTGGTGGGGTCTGGCTGGAGGCCCTGCCGTGCTTACGGAGGCAGGCAAAAGAAAGCAACGCAGGCAGGCAGTCAGACAGGTTTCACCCCTCCTTCTGCCACCATTCTTCGCCCAACAACAGGTACACAGACATTTGACATGCAATGTACACACCACACACATTCTGCCCGCGCGGCATTCACAAGTCCAGTTGTCTAGGACCATCCGAGCGGAAAGAGAAAAGAAGGGGGCAGGTGGCTGTGTTAGCGTCCAAGGGGGGGAAACAAAGAAGAAAGAGAGAGAAAAAGGCCTAACCCCTCAACGGTCTAACCGTCCCTCCTTCCCGCGCCCCCCACCCGAGCAAACACGCGCTACAGCAGACTAGTCCAGCGCCCCTCTGACCGGTCGTAGATATTTGAGCCTCCTCGTTGGTCGGATGCAGGTCCACGACATTCCAATCTCCCGCACCTCTCCACAAGCCATGGATTCCCTCTGGTGATCATACGCTTTGCTCTGGATTCTGGATTCTCTTCTTCTCTGCTTCTCTTTTGTTTTCTCATCAGGCTCGCAGACATTCCCACAGAAATCTTACACCCCTTGTCAACCCATCGATGTGATGACCGTCCACACGCCCGTGCCATGTTTCACTCCCCATGGTGCAAGATGGGTGCTCGCACAGAGTGCAGCTGACGATTTGACATTGATCCCGTATCCCCCCATTCCTGCAGCACCAGCCCTACTGGACATTCGACCCCAGACATGTTCATTGCTCACCCCTCACACAAGTACATCCGCCAAATTACAGGTACCTGTAGTTACAGAGTAGTATACCTCAGCCACCTATACACACAGGCATGGGCAGCACGTGCGACCAGCAACGCATGGCCCTCGTTCAAGGACACGGGACGAGCTGACGCCATCACCCAAATCACTTCCAACTTTGGTACCATCGGATTTGCAAGATACGCATCCATACAAACAAACGATAATCGAGATCTCAAACTAAACTAAACAACGACGAGCCCACCCCCCGTCTACTCCGTAGTAGGGGTGGGGAAAAGACTAACTGGATTGCTATTTTAATGTGGTTTTCTGCTTGTCCTCATCCCTTGCCTTGCCATGCCTTATCCAAGTACCTATACTTTAAGAAATCCATCACTTTTCACGCGCCAACACCATTACCGCCAGATTCCAGCACACAGACGGACACACCGCCTTCCCTTCATAGCCCAAGAAAAGTCCAGCAGGTACATACTTTGTCCCACAAAATCAGACATCGTAGTTGGTACCCTCAAAACTAAGAGTCCCGTGTGCGGCCCGCCATGTAGAGGTAGTCATCATCATCATCTGGCCCCTCCTCCTCGCTATCCGACAGGAATCCATCGCCGTGATTGGGGAGGCGTGGGTCATAGTCGACCGGCACAGCAGGGGCTACATTGGCCGAGAGGACGTAGTTGCGGCTCTCATCTCCCTCCGAGTCTTCCTCACTGGAGGGTTCCTCGCTAGAGGCTTGCTCGCTCGGGACTTGCTCACTGGGGACTTCATGTCCATAACCTTCCTCGATGAAGAATTCTTCAACCAGGCTTTCCTCATCCGAGTCATCGATAGGTGTCGCATTGCAAACTGCCTCCAGTATCATGGGGCGCAGGTCCTCGATGGGGTCCACATTCTCCTTGTCCTCGTCGCCAAGAATCCAGCCACCCTCGGGTTCATACTCGAACCCATCAAAGAGAGAGGTGGTGAGGAGGCGGCCTGGATAATGGTCGTACATGAAGTTGAGAAGCTTCGCCTGACTAGTCAGCAAACGTTGCAAAGTAGCATGTGGCGTCGTCGACTTACACAAGCCTTGAGAGCTTCCTCCCGATAGTTGGGGATCTCTGGCAAGTAGGCTGCAGCGTGCAGTCCAACAATGAGTCGAAGCTGGTTGAAGTTGCGAAGGTAGTGACCAAAAAGTTCCAGATCTGCACGACACAGTCTCTCTTCTCTGTATGGGCACACCGTCTCCCAGAAAGAGAGTTGGATCATGGCCTTCTCTGATTGGGAAAAGACACACGAAGCCAACTGCTGAGTGTCGGGTCTGTGATGCCTCATGAACAGGTTGAAGGTCATCTCGTTGTGCCTGGGCTCTGAGATGGCCTCGATCCTGTTGATGACCCATTGGGTGGCAACGAGACGCAGGACCGTGTCCGTGACCGTCTGCCAAACGAGAGCGCGAATAATGCGATTCGCGCGAGACCTGGTGGTTCTCTCAACGCTCTCCGAAGGCACCGGTCGTAGTTCGTGCGGCGGCGGGATCCGCCCATTGGTTGGGAGCGCCGGCGCCAAATCCGCCACGCGATCCGTTGCATGGGGGTTACGGACAAAATGGTCGGGGGGTTGAGTACCGTTCTGCCCGTTCCACCAGGTCTGTGCGGGGACCTGCTCTAAGAGTGATCAGTGTATGCTGTGGACGAAGCCCAAGGGCGAGAGAGCGAGACTTACACGCGGGGAAGGCACAGCACCTAGGTTGGGGCTGCTACGAGCAGATCGACGGTTAGGGACTGGTCTTCCAATGGCTGTGGTGCGACAGGTCAAACTCACAAAACGTAGTTGATCTCCGCCAGGACCTCATGACGGGCATCCCTGTTTGCGGGTGTGTCCCGTTGGGCCGGGGGCCGGCGTTCAGAGCTGGCGGTGCCGGCATCGTGGGCCTGACCATTGCTGAGTCTGCTGCCATAATTGGGAATACCCTGGCTGGTAGGAGGACGAGCGTTGACGCGAGGGTCGGGGCGGTTAGCGGCGCCAACAGACATGGTGAGGGGAAAGATTGATGTTGGAACAACGGATGGTGTGTTTGGAACGTCAGTAAAGTGGCCGTATATCGGATACGTGCCCTGTGAACAAAGAGTGGGGAGTAAAGAGCAAAATGTATTGCAGCGGGAATAGCAGCAGAAGAAGGCGCGTTGTTGTGTTTGAACGTTGGAGCTCGAGTTGCTTTGGTGAACGGTTGATGATGGCCTCGTAGGGGTGGTGTCTGGTCCCTTTTTATGACTTTGGCAGCCAATCTGCCTGGGAGCAAGGTAATTCGTACAAGTACCTCACTCAGTCTCCCCGCCATGCTCGGGCTTTTGGGCTGAGAGCAAGACACATCCAGTGAGACATTGAAAAAGAGACAGAAACTCCACTGCGGACCTAACGCCGGGTGTCGCGGACCGGGCGCCCATTGCACCCATTGCACTAACAGAAGGCGTGTATTGATTGTTGGTTGAATCGTCGTTGGCTCTAGGGGGCACCTTCATGGACCATTGTCCCACTGCCTAGCGCCCATCACACCACGCTGTGGGTTGAATCTCTCCAATGCCATGCCCTCATAGGCAGCGTCCAGGACGGGCCAGACCCTTCCTGGCCAAGTGGGCACCGCTATCAGTGCTGGCATTGCCGGGGGGTGCTGTAAGGGAAACAAGAATTCAAGGGAGAGAGAGGTCCTATGGGGAATCTCGCGCGTCAATCAACCCATCCGCGCTTGAGGGGATCGGATCTCACGATGCTTCGCAAGCGGGACCCTGATGGCAGGAAAGCTTTGTTTTCTGCCCTGATTTTCGCCATCAAACTCGTAGAGTTATCCTAGCTTGAATGGGAAAGGTTGCACGACCCCAGGTTATCAACATGTGTTTTGTGAAGCGGCGTTGAGTGTCTGGTGAGCTTGTGCTCTGCCGGCAGCGATTGTGTTGCCTCAGCCAGTGCTCGAGGACTGGGACGGGGTCGGGGTCGGAGTCGGGGTCTCTCTGTTTGCGTTTGCTCGCACGGGATCGAGGAGCCAGGGGTCGACGTATAAAGGACAAGAGAGGCAACAGGACGAGAAAAGACGTTGAGACATGGTCATACAGCACCATGTTCTGGTGGCGGTCATCACATGCACGGCTTTGGAAGCAGGGATGATGTGATAGTGGCTGTTTGTCCAGCAGATGGCTTGGAAGCGCTGGTAATTGCTTCTTTCTCGAGTCCAGGACCTTCTGGCTTCTGCAGGGCGGGCGTTAGTGAGTAGCACGGCAGAAACGGGCTGAAAGGTGAAGTGATGAATGGCCATGGCCCTGGTCGATAATTGGGGCAACGGCTCGCCCTGGAACGCAGTGTGTCGGATGGGATGCGTGCTTACCTGGGCGCTGCGAGGTGCTGCGAGGTGCTGCGAGGGGCTTCGAGGGCACTGCGAGGGCACTGCGAGGGCACTGAAATTACAGTGTTACGAGTGCGCAGTCTCCGAAATGGCAAATTGGGGCAACCGTCGACTGGTGAGACGGCGTGAGACAGTGAGGCGATTCGTAAGTGACAGGTAATCTTCACGACAAAAAAGAAAGGAAAAGAAGCCATGACGAGATTGGCCGATGCCGTTCGTCGATGCCATGGACGGTCGCTACTTCCGACGATCGAGGCTGAAAGTTGGGAGAAATTGATAATGCGACTCCCCCTACTGTGTATGTACTGCGGGGTCCTTGGCTCCTGACTCTTGGCTCCTGACTCTGGAGGGAGGACTCGACGAGATGGAAAGGTCGACCTGCCACAATTCCCAGCGGGGGAACCCAAATGAGCACCAATGAATAATCATCAGGCTCTAGATGGAACATTTTTTAGCTTCATCTTTTCAATTTTTAATCTTGCCCCGAGACATGATCCCGTCTCCGAAATGGGGCGCTGTTGGCGGCGTTGGCGGTCAAGGACAATGGGAGCAATGCCTCTCCTCTCTCCCTCTTGGCCTCCTCCCTTCTCCCTCCCTTGTGCAGCCGTGCAGCCTCAGAGAACCATGGCCGCTCAAGGCCAATTTCAAACATGGTCGCGCTTTTGCCATCGAACTCACTTCATCTTAGCCTCAAACGGGTGAGGATTGCACTACAACTTGGGCCTCATGGGCGGATCTGGGTGTCACTATGCGCCCCCCGCATTCCTCAGCAATTAAATCCGACTGAACTCTCTCCATGATGGAGCGATGGGCGACGAGACCTGGGGGATCTTAGAGTGCGTGCACTTGGAGTGCGGACCTGCAGATCGTCAATACCGGATGACTTCCAAAATAGGCAAAAAGCTCAAGGTCAGGAGTTAAACCTCATGTGGTTGCGCTTCATGGCCTGTTTGCCTGTCTCCTGGAAGCATCTCGGTTTACCTACTCTGTTGATGCTGATCCACGGACTGAGATTGCGCCATGGAAAGTCATTTCGTCAGACATGCAGTCAGCAGCCTGTTCCAAATCCCAATCCCGCAGATTTTCGGGCGTTCCCCTCGCCTCGTTGACGGTCGACCTCCTTGCCTCCTTGCTGCGACGCTGGAGTGAGCGCCCCCAACGGCAGGGATTCTCTTCGACCTTGCGACCCTATCAACGACTTCATCATGTTGCATGCGGACACACCGAGTCTTGCCCTGCCGTCCGTCACTCCGAAATCACACCAATCCTTGCTTCTTTCGCCATTCATGAAATAAGTGGCTGCTTCAAGGAGAGACATCGGCTCCGGATAATACGAATACCACCAAGTACATGAGAGGTCACGGACGAGGGTGACGATACTGTACCAGCCGTTGAGCGGGTTGCTGGTCCACCATCCATGTCTCACTCGCCATTTCATGATAACAAGGCGGCTGGAGAGTCTAGAAACAGGGAATGGCGCAATACTGACCCATGATCCATGGCTTCCTCTCCCCTCCCTTGCGTGTAGCTGAACTGCCCTCGACCTTCTCGCCGTCGGTCCTTTCCTGAATGGGGATGCTCGACTTGAAAACCCCTGTCCTCAGCCAGCCGCAAACCAGCCAGGTCCACTCCCGTGAGCACGAAGAAGCCGATGGAAGGGAGGGAGACGTTTACTTGCGCGTTCAGATGGACCGGTGAGCAGATGGATTGATCAACTAGGACCAGAAGCAAAAGCAAAAGCAAAAGCGCCATGCCCATCGCCATCTCCGGTGTTTTACTGTCCCTCTAAACTCAGAGTTCTGACCAGGTGTACGGCACGTCCCCGCCCGCGACGCCAGAAGATTAGAGCGCTGGGATGGAAGCCCGCTCACTGTTCTTCGTCCGCGTCGCCAGCGGGACAGAGCCGAGCAACGTTGCAAGGGGGCCGTCGGCTTTGTGTCTTGTCCCCTTCATCATTGGCCTGCTTCTCTCCCCTAGTTTGCGGCACGGGCTGCTCCTCGGAGACGGATTGACTCTGGCGCTAATCTCGGGCAGCCCTACAGTTGAGATTCAATCGGTTGAATAGCTCAGGGCCTGGAGGCTAGCTCGGGGGCTCTCACGGGGGCTCTCAAGGGGCTCCCAAGGGTCTCCCAAGGGTCTTCCACGGAGACTCCCATGGATCATGGGGATTCCCACGGGGCTCCAGAGTCCAAAGAGTAGCGCTATCCCAAAACCAACGTCATCCATCACTATTCATTTCGGCACTCATGGATTCCGTCGGTTGCATTCCTTGGATGCCAGATGCCAAGATGCCCTCTCTCTCTTGGCCGCCACCATCATCTGGACTTTGTCCAGCCGCACTGGGTCCAACTGCTTCTCGCCCGCAGCAGCAAACATCCCAGATCCTTGCCCCCCTTTGCTTGTTGGGGTCTAGAAGCATCGCGACGCGAAACTACTGTGCAGCACCCTCACTGTCAGACCCGACTTCATTCAACACACCTTTGCTTTCAACGCAGCAAAACCTGCAGCTTCTCTACTCTGTACGTTGCCCTTGGACCCCCCCGTGGCACAACACAATTGGCAGTCGTGATGCTTGAATGACGACAACTGCATTTCCTTTCAACCTCACCCTGTGCTGCAACCTCGATGTGCTTTCCTGGTGGAGCGGACCGGTAGAGAGCACTTCAACCTCGTTGGTCTGATGCCCCAAGTCACCACTCCATTTCAACTCGAACGCACTCGACGCGCTCGACGCCAGCCATAGGCCGATCTGCTCAAACCAAATTGCCCTCCATGTCTCAAAGTGTTGGCACGGCAGGGATCAAGCACATCTTGCAGGATGGTGTCGAGCCCTTTTTCTTTTTTTCCTTTTTCGCTTGTCGCGTGCCCAATCATTCATTCCCAGTCTTGGGGCAAACCTGCGTCCATGTCCAGGTACTCTCCAAGTTCTCTTACTCCGTCCACCCTTCAGGTTATACTTATCAAACTGCGGCTTCGAATTCAACGACTGAAACATTTGCTACGCACACCTTTCCTTGTTTGGCGCAAGGAAACGCGAAGGAAAGAAAAAATGACATCTCACATCTTATACACCAAGTGGTCCGATATAACAAGCCACCGCGGAGCTCACATCGCCATGACCATCACGGGGCCAAAAAAAGTTGGGTTAGTCCCCCAACTGTTTGACTCAGACCATGAGAGCTGAGAATGCCGTATCCTTCTGCACTTTTCTTCCAAGGCATGACCGCACGCCAGTAAGCACTTGGGTCTCGCAATGCCTGCCGCCTCTTGACGAGCAGAGCAGGGCGGGCACCAGTACGGACGGCCTTGCAGCTGCACGCCTTTGCCATTCTGTTTTTCCTTCTTTTTGGTTTTTTTTTTCCTGTAAGGCTCGGGGTTTAGATCGGCCGCCCTCTTCACATCAGGCGGCTTCTAGGAGACGCCCGCTTTACTGAGACATCAACTAAAAAGCATAGGTACCTTCTATGCAGTCTTCTCCCGATACAAGCACTCAGCAGCATATACCTTGGTACGAACCATAGTCCCTTTGGATTCTTTCTGGGTACCTATGCAACTCACAGGAGGCGAGAGTCGGGGTAAGTTGGGGGCTGGAAAGTCGATGACTCCTCGAGACATTACCCAGCTCCTTTGTTTGCTTGCTTGCTTGCTTGCTTTTTTTCGCTATTATTTCCTTCCTTTTTTTCTTGGATAGGTGGTATGCACCGTGATCAAAATAGATCATCCACTTCTGCGTGGAGATGGAGCAGCTCACAAACCCAAACCCGGGCTCTGGCCCTCCGCAGTGTCTGTCCCGTCCTCGCTTCTCTGCCCCCGAAGAGTCCTAGGGCGGTTGAGAGCTAATGTGGCTTGCATGCCTATCAGTCCTCGATACATGCAGTGTACAGGCGTGGAGGAGCAGTTTCAGCCGAGTCTGTATGGACTCAATACTCTCTGCGAGCGAGGCTGCCCCTCGGGAGGTACAGGAGGCGTATTGGCTGGGTCGCCATCGGACTGGTGGTTCGCCATAGTTGACAAGTATTTAAATATAGTAGCTTTCGCTTCTCGGCATGACTTCTCCCTCATTCTCTTCTATTCGTCTCAAAGAAGCGGTCAAAGAATCAACCATGGCGCAGTTTCTTGAGACAATTCCCTTTGCCGTGGTGATCCCCCAAGGGCCTGACCGCCCCCTAGATGACGCGGAGGTAAGAAACACACCCTCACTTTCCGTGTACGATAGGAACGAAAACTGAAGCCGCAACAGCGCTCTGTCGAGCTCATCTTCAAAAATACAGCGGCTCATGGCACGACCACGCCGTTCCAGATGACTCCTGACATCCGTCTCAAGCACCTGTTTCGGTTGGACATTGACCATGTCGAATTGCCCAGCAATCTCCTGCTGAGGACCACCTGCCCGTTCCCTTGCCCCGATGACGCTCACTGCTCCTACGAGCTGGTCATCTACAACAGGCTACTGCAGCACGGGGTGCCCAACGCCGCTCGCGTCGTGGCCACGGCCGAGGTCGGTCCGTTGCCCGCCCTCGTCCTCGCCTCCCCGCAAGCAGAGTCCATCCTCACCCACCCCTGCGGCATCGGCAGGGACTACGCAAGGCTCCGGCCGCTCCTCGCCGAACTCATCGTCAACGTCAGGAATGCCGGCATCGCCATTGAGCTCAACTCCGACATCCTGTACTACGGCGAGGGCCGGCTGTTCATCATGGACTGGCGGGCGGCTCGGCTCCAGGTCCAGCAAGACAACCCCCTTACTGATGAGCCGCCCATCTCCATTAAGGACGAGGTTGAGCAGTTTATTAAGCAGCACAAGGCCCGTAACAAGGCCCGTAACAAGCGGGAGATGGCCGGTGATCCTGACATGTTCTTCATCATCAATGATGATTCCCTTCCGGGAGTTGAGACCGTTTGAACCTAAAGGGGGGGCCGGGCCATCGGCGAATCGAGTATCTTTGCAAAATCATGTCATTTTAGTCCAGTCTCTACCGCAGTTGCTGTCTGTCTTGGAGGAAATGTTTCCTCGGCCGTTCGTTACTTGAGTCTATCTCGTATAAATCAGTCACTCGTTCACACATTGTTTCTTGGTGATTCCAGCCGTCACTCACTTTGTGATGTTTCCGCATGACCCCATCAGTCTTCTCGCCCTCTGAATCGAAACTGAGAGACATCAAGTATCCAGGAAGAGCCTATTCCGTATCTTGAGATTGGTAAATGGTCAGGCATAAGATGCCGTGCAGACCCATGGATCAGCGATCCTGTTTACTTTCGAGTAATTGGAGCTCTTCTTGTTTTGTTGATAAGTAAACGAGCATCGTAACGCACAGTGGGAGACACAATGGCCGTCTTTGTCCGCAGCACCACAACGATGCACCTCATCATAAGGACCGCTGGCATATGTATTGCAACCACAAGGAAGCAGAAATAAGCAAATGTAACCTCTCCATCTCTCTCATTTCCACAGATTCTCAAAAAATGACACACTCTTGTGCCAGATTAAGAATCGGATGCGGGAGGGATTTCGGATAAGAGCTACCCTAGACCAATACCTGTGACTGACAGCGGTCCTCGACAACCATCACCGGAACAAAAGGATCGCAACTCTGCAGCCCATGAAGCTGTGGGACACTAAGCCAAGGTGAAAGAGAATTTCATAGCAGAATAGCCGCAGACGCATCTCCCTGCTGGCGTGTAAGTTGAGCTTTCAGGGCGGTACGAAGAGAGTCCCCTTCCCCTTTTGCAAGCGAGTTGTCAGGTAGATGCGACAAATGGACAAAGACGGAGGGGGCCTTGTCGTGGGACAAGCGACCCCAGGAAACATTGGCCAAGGTTAGGGGACAGAAAGGGGATTCTGGGACGGAGATGCCAGGTGTTCTTGGGACCATGCTCAGAGACCAGGGCGTCCGTTTGCCCAGTCAAGGAGGACCAAGAATGATGCATCATGCCTGTGTCGTAGGACGAAACCTGTCCATGAAGCAAGCCTCGTGAATTGCGCTCAGGGAGGAGCAACGAAACTTGACCCCCAGAGCAGCAAATATCTCCACGGACCATGGGAAATGCGCTGCGGTGCAAGCTGCGACGGGACGCGGGCAAGTCGGGACAATCACCGTGGATGGCCGCCGTTATGCAGGGAGTCGCGATCAAAGAGGAGCAAAGTCAAAACAGCTCAACGTCTGGCCAATACTGCTCCTCGGTCCCACTACTCTGTTCTTGAGTGCTGCAGGATCTGCTGCTCTGCTGGCGTCTTGATGTTTTATGCGTTACTCTGCCAAAAGGCTGTCCAAAGACCTCTCGGGATGGGGCTGTCATGTGCAGGACGAGAGGGCCCGGGTGGGAGGGACTGGTGAACTTCTCGAAGTATAGAGATATATGGACGCTTCAGGGTCCGGTGCTCGAGAACTGGCGTCTGTCCAAGGAATACCATCAGCAGTTGATCTCATGGAAGTGCGTGCTGCCATTATACCTCATCTGCGGCTTCCAGTTGCTGTGCGCTCGTCAGTCGCGGCCTCTTCGCAGACGACCGATGGACCTCATCGCGGTGCTGCTTTGTCGACCTCGTTTGGCGCGTCTTGAGGGATCCAAAAACCCCCCTGAAGCCTGGGCGGCGATGGCGTTGAGCAATCGTTCTTGCAGTCGCTTGAACAGTCTCATACGACAGCAACTGGGCCGAGCTTCGCCGTTGTGCATGATGGGGTTGTCTCGGAGAGCAAAGGAGGGAGAGAATAGTTGCATCTGCGCTGAAGCTGGTTGATGAAAGTTGACTGACGGCCATGGCCATGGGCTGTCTACCTGCACGAGGTAGGTGCATGGAGGCAAGGTAAGCACCGTGGTGTAAGGCAGGTACAGTGGTGTAGGCAGGCAGGTACGCAGGCAGGTACGTGGGTGCTCTTGATTGCACGTAAGCGGCCAATTGGGGATAACAGACAAAAACCAGACAAGTGCCTATCTGGGCATCTACCATCGCGCGTGAACCCCTCCCTTTTAACAAATAGTTTCTCGCGACTTTTAATGTTGCGACAGCATGCTGAGCAGCTCGACATGATTGCGCGGGGCACGCATGGCAGCTTTGGCGGGGTTGGGCAGGTAGGGGGGATTGGGGGACTCTCCGGAACAAAGCAACAAAGCTGGGGCATCCACCACAGGCACCTCAGGGGAGACGAGTTCCGAAGCCAGCATGTTCATTCTCCCGCCAAGCCTGTATTTCGTCTGCTGGAAAGCCATCCATGGGCTTCTCCCTCTCGAGGTGGACGGCCATCGAGGCATCACCGCCTGCGGCAAGGTCATCTTGTCCAGCCCATCCCATCCTGAAGAATGGCAGAGGGGCCCTCGCAAGTCGACTGGGTTGAGCCGCGCGGCGCCATAACTTTTGATCCTGTCGCGGTATTGACCCAAGTGATAAACCATCAAAGACGCCCCCAATCCAACGTCAACTATTAGCCCAGCTCTCTCCCCAATCCTCGTGCGCATACCACTGTGCTGCATGTATAACCTTCGCCGTCAACCAGGTCACTCCTCTGGGCTGCTCCAGGCACAGCCAACGCGTAAAAGTTCCGGCGTTCAAAGTCACATCTACCCTTTTCTCGTAAACTGCAGGCCCCCGACGCACATCGCCAAACAGACATGACCACCAAGTCCCAACAACGACAATCCCAACACGTTGTCGCTTCATAGTTTCCAATCCAATCCAAATCTTTCCTTTACCTTCTGTCTCCCGTCCTCCTCCTTTCTCTATTAGCGCATCATCTACTTGCATCCATGGCCAGACCCAGAGCAGCGCAAGGGTACGAGAAGTGACATACTCCTCACGCCGAGGCGTCTCTATGCATCAGCTTCTCTCCCTGGACTTCACAGACCCCAATGGCCGAGGAACTGGCGCTTTTGGGCCGGCCCTGGCACCGGACCGTCCTCAGGGGTGTCGGGCAAAGGCCGTTTGTTGGGATTGCCATGGCTGTTGGCCGAAGGACCGTCCCCAGAAGCTTGAGGCGCAGCCGAGTTGCAAGCCCCCAAGGTTTGCTGGTTTCTGGCGCCGACCAATCCAGGAAGAAGTTGCTCGTCTGTAACGCTCGATTCGGACGTGTCAATTTCCATGGCCTGTTCTGCTGTGTGGTTAGCTCGTCTGATCATCTCTTCCCTTTGGCGTTTGGTCCAGTCTAGGGCATTTCGATAAGCTGCAACTCCTTTCCGAAAGTCTTCGCGGCAGTTGATTAGACAAAGCGACAGGAGATGCGTCGTGGCGAAATCGGTTTTCCTCTTTGGGTTCGCAGAGTGTATCGGATGAGTTGTAAAGAGATGGAGAACACCCATCTGAAAAATAGCACTGATCGTGTACGCCCGATTGTCATGACTTGGTTGGCCAACTGATCTTCCGTACAATTGGAGGCTATAGATCCCTCTTGCCCCCAAAGTCCCAGCGTAGCAAGCTTGCCGATACGCAACTGCCAGCTTTCCAGCTGGACCCTTGAGTTCAAGGAAGAAGTTGGGTGCGAGGGGGACATCCTCTTGTGTTGACGGCATGATGTGGTCACTGAGCGCATCTAGGACCACATCACAAACCACATCTGGTCGGCTTCCATAGTAAAAGTCGGGATTGCCAGGCGTTAGAGATCCATCTGTCAAAGGTGCGAGATTGTTGAATTTCACTTCCCCAGTGCCAGTTTTGACACCAACGAGTTCTCCATGCATTGTTGGCAGTACACTTACCCTGAGATCTGCTTCTCTGAGCGTGTTGAAGATCTCCAGCTGAAAGTTTTCAAAATTATCAGGCAGATCATTTCTGGGTTGTGCAAGTACTCGTAAGATGTCGTTTTTATTTTCCGGCTCGGGGCTTCTTCGACCGTCAGGATATTGGTAACCGGCATGAAAGACGCCAAACCTGGTCAAGTGCTGCAGAAACTTTACACTGTAAGCCGACTTTTTCCCTTCACTCTTTTGACCTTCCTTAGTTTTTCCACTTTTCGAAGTCTTGCTGAAATAGCTGGCCGGGATATTGGCCTTGCGGCCACCATCGTTCGGGTCCAAGGACATGCTGGGAGAGGGCATGTCCGTTGGGGGGTAAAACTGGAAGAATTAGACTAACATTCTAAGCCGTCGCTGGGGGGACAGGGGTCACTTACTCCTCTAAGATCTCTGAGGTCGAAACCTCCTTGGCTGGCACAATGTTCGATCGATCTCAGGGTCCTTGGACTGTACTGTTGAATGAGCTCGTCCGCGGGAGGATTCTTCGCTTTCCATTCGGCTATGTAAAGGCGAGTGCGACGGCGACGAGGGCGTGCAGGTTGGGCGCAATAGCTTTCGGTTCTGGTCCTTCGATCCAGCTCCTTCAGCGCGGATATGGTGAGACGGTTTCCCTTAGGAGGCAATGTTGGGTGGTGCACCTCCTGCTCCCGCTCAGGTTCGTCCATGGGAGCGGTTTTAAACGGCGAAAAAGTTGTGAGAAACGGGATGAGCGAATGACGTCTGGATAGAAAGAAGAGATGGAATAAGGAATGAAGAATTTGTCTGCGTTTGCTGGGCAAATCGTTATGTCGCTTGTCGCTGGAGCTATCCGTTGCCAGCAGGTCATTGTCGAAAACTATATGCGGCCGTATAACACTTTTCCAGAACGCCAGAACTGCTGCCAAGTTCTTTGTTGTCAAAAATAAGAGCTTGTCCATACCAGCCTGGCTGGATGTTCCTCCAACTCTCTGAGACCACGCTTTGTCCTTTTCCCTTGTCCCCCTTCATCTGCCTGTTCGCCCAATTGATCCAGCCTACCCAATGTGAACAGTAACTGAGCCACGCCGCTCAGATAATACCTTAGCTTCAGCCTAGATCTAAGACATAATCGACAATGCTGGTCCTATTAGGATTTAAAATTAAAATTATGTATTTAGTGTCAAGAGTTGGTGACCTGAGGGCGAATGTGTTCGAAAGAATGGCCCCTCGTAGTCTGGAGGATCTTCCAACCGACGGTCCGCAACTTCGACGACTCCTCCACGATCTCAGTGCTACCGGTTTCTTTTGGACCGGTAATGGTGGGGGTTTCCTTGTCTTGACTCTCATCACCAGTAGTAGGCAAATGGGGGTCCTATTCCCAAGATACGTCACTGAGTTCATCATCCCACACTTTGGGCAGCGGAGCAAAGACGGCAGGAGGTGGTTGGGAATCATCTAGCTCGTCCACGACTTCGGCGGCGCCAGTGAGGGCCACCATTTGGATTGCGAGCCATTGTGCCTTGATGAGAAATCTCATCTTATCCGCATCCTCTTCTTTCACCTTCAGATCGATAACATGGCCAGACTCGATCGGTCGTCCTGTCAAGGCATGGTGGGCTGTGCCACGGAAAGTCGAGATGGGAGGTGAGTAGATGTGCCGATAAAGAGATTCGGCCACGTCGTTCAACGCCTTTGGTGCGATGTTCACTTCTCGAGTTGCATGCTTCTTTTTGGGGTCAAGAGGCCCGAGGCTGCTCTCCAAAGCCTCTCGGATGTTTTGAGATAGCCAGCGCCATTCAACCTGGATGGTTGCCAATCCATCTTCCTCTAATCTCTGGGGCTGACCCTCCTTCACCAGCTTCAATCCAAAGAATGCATCGGACCAATAACGGTGAAGTTGCGGGCTCATTGAAAGCATATTCCAGGATTTATCGGAACTTGCAACCTCGCCATGAAGAGGGCAGAGCAATTCCAGGATCTCACTAGGCAGTCCAGGAGCCGGTCTATGAGGAAGTAGAGGCACTAATACGGTGGGGAGAATTTGTCGTGCATGGTTGAGTCTTGCTGGCGAGTTGTTCAAGGTGAACGGCCAAATGTGACAGACATCTGGACGAATAGCGTCTGTTATGACACACTTGCTCTCATCCCTGACAAGAGCCTTGTTGGATTCTGCAGTGTTTCGGCGCACAGTTCCATCGCCAGACTGTTTCCTAGGTTGATAGGTCGAGTCATTGTCGAAGGAGTCATCATCCTCATCACCCGATCTCTCAGAACTCGTAATGCGTCGTCCCTTTCCGCGGGTGTCTGTGTCTGGCCTGTCTGGCTGGTCCGGCTGTTCTGGCTGGTCTTGCTGGTCTGGCTGGTCTGGCTGGTCTCTGTGGCCGCGTATAACTATTGGCTTAATCAGTATGGGGTGCACTCGGCGCGACTTCCCTTTTGAAGGCAAAACTTACAGAGACACAAGAACGGTTCTACCGATTGCAGAGTTCGTCGTAAACCATCCTCAGTGCCAATACTATAGGTCTGAGGTACCAAGTATTCAAAGTTGCCGAAGATGCAAAGAGACAAGTGCATCAAGTTGAAAGGCACTTTATGTTGGGAGGTATTCACTTCCATTTGCTCTCGAAGGTCCTGAGCGAGACGCAGTCTCTCGACAAGGTCGGAGAGGGACGAGGGGTCGGAAGACGGCGCGGCATCGCGGCAACCAGGCATCTGTGGCCGAAGGAAGTTGAGGCTGCTCTCGATGGCGTGAAGATGAACTGAAGCACGCTGCCTTGTACAAGTAAGTAGCTGGTCTACCGGTAACTGGTAATTAGTTGATTAGGTAGGTACCTACTCCGTAGAAGCAGCGGATCGAAGCTGCCCCTCAGATCTGGTGGGGTAGTGGGTTGGTGGGTTGGTGGGGTAGCAGGTAGCGGCCTTCACAACAAAACAGATCGGGCAGCGTGCTTGTCAACTTGTGTCAGCTCTGAGTAATGCATGTGAAAGCAAAAAAGATCTGGCCCCACCACGACCCAATTCTCCAATTAGCACCGTGATGACCAAGGATGATTAAGACACCAAGACTGGCAGAGGCTGGCTTCGAGATACATATCTAAGTAGGTAGTCAGCCTTTTCAACCCATCACCAATTCAATTCAATCGTCTCGTAAAGTACTTGTAGGCACCTTCTCGACGTTTCGGCGCTTTCGTCTATATATGTCCCGCTTCACCTCCCTCCTTGGCATTTTCGTCGCTGCAATTTCCATCCTCATCGTCTTGTACACTCCGCAAAGACTGCAAATACTTGCCAGCAGCATCTTCTCCTCCCCAACCCCGAACAGCTCAGACACTCCCTTTTCTGCCGAGGAGCAAATGCTCAACGCTGCCAAAAACATGTCCAAGTCGCTCCGAAACGCCAAAATCACCCCCCACCGCTCCGGCACCCGCGGCCACTCTGACCACGGCTGGCTCAACACCTACCACAGCTTCTCCTTTGCCGACTGGTACCATCCCAGCTTCACCCACTTCGGATCCCTGCGCGTGCTCAATGAGGACCGCGTCAAGGCCAACTCGGGCTTTCCCACCCACCCCCATCGGGACTTTGAGATCTTCAGCTACATCCTGAGCGGCGAGCTCACCCACCGGGACTCCATGCTCTCCAAGGGCAAGGAGGGCGCCCAGTCCGACAAGTTCTATCGCATGCATCGCGGCGACGTGCAGTTCACCACCGGCGGCACTGGCATTGCACACTCCGAGATGAACGAGCACAGGTCCGACACCGTCCATTTTCTCCAGATCTGGGCCATCCCCTGGAAGCGCGGTCTGACCCCCCGCTACCACACCCGCCACTTTGACGAGGAATCCAAGCGCCAGGACTTCGTCAAGATCCTGTCCCCTCTCAAGGGCGGCGAAGAAGCCACCGCTGAGCAGGAAAAGAACGCCGAGCCCGAGATCCCAGGGACCATCCCCATCCACGCCGACTTCGTCATGGGCGCCGGCATCATCGCCCCCCAGACCCAGTTCCAATGGACTGTCGGCGGCGGCGCAACCAAGGAGACGAAGCGCAAGGTCTTTGTGCATCTCCCCATGACCAAGGGCGGCAAGGCAAAGATCCGCCTCGATGGGCGCGAGGATGCAGAGCTCTCCGAGGGCGATGGCGCCTTTGTCGAGGGCGTCAACCTTGGTGACAAGCTCTCTGTGGAGAGCATTGGTGATGTCGAAGCTGAGGTCGTTGTTTTGGATACCGCTTAGATAGCCTTGGCTTAGATGTGAGGCATATTCGACACTGTTGATCTTTCAAGGGTTTAGAAACAAAATTATGTATTTAGCGTCAAGAATTGGTGACATATTTCCTCTTCATTGAGGATAATGAATGTGTTAAAAAGAGAGAGAAAAAAATCCTACCTTGATCTTTCTATTCACAAGTCCTATAAGTCCAAATGGCACCGACATCTCACGAACGTCTGAACAAGCTGATTTCCAGGTGGGTAGGCGTAATACATCCAAAAGAGTCATTTGAGTCACGGGCGAAGCATGGAGGAGCGTGTTTGATGTAGATCCGAATGGTGATTCTCAATGTAGAGGCATGTTAGGATAATAATTGGTTTCAAGGCAGCGCAATGTTAATGTTGGCTCGAACCGATGCTCGCTGCTCTCCATAAGTTCATAGGGACGCTTCGTAGAAAGAGTCAGTTCTGGCCACAGATGCAAGCATGAGGCTCTTCTGCAGCGACATGGGTTCTGGCCAAGCTCTTGGGTCCGGTCCTACTATGAGCCCATCTACCTTCAACCATGCCCTTATCGTTAAAACATCAATGCCAGTGATGTAGACCTACCACACCACGTCGATTGGCACACCGCGGTTCCATTGAGTCGACAGGAGGGAGAGGTGGGAGAGGGCTTGGGATCCATCATGATGCCGATGGGCATGCTTTTACAGTGCATGCTTGTCTCATCGAGCGATCCAGCTGTTGTGTGCGACGGATAGATTGAGATGTCCGCTTTGAGAAAAACTTGAATGCGAGGCCAGGTTGAGTATGCCATCATCCAGAGGTTTTTCGTCTAGAATAGCCATATAGGCAATAGTTCTAAGGCAGATCCATCAGCAGGAGGTCATAGGGATTGATAGATCTCATCACTTACAATATTGTGTTGTTCGTTCTACGGCATGCGCACTGGCTAGCGATGGAGATGATAACGAAAGGTGATCAATCATCCTCGAGAGAAAGCTTGTAATTCTTGGCCAACACCTTTGTGACGGCACGATTCGTCAGCTTCTGAACAATGGACTCCTCGACCTCGCTGTCTAGCCCATTCTTTGTCAGGTAGTCAACTCGGTCCGTGAGTTCATTCAGTTCATCCCGCACTTCGAGTATAGCAACCTCATCAGCATTGGCATTGTCAGTGGCCTTCTCGCAGCCCTCGCGCATAACCTCAAGTTCTTCCTTGAGTTCCTTGTTCTCCTTTTCCAGATGATCAACTCGTTTTGCCAACTTATTCATCTCCTCGCGCATTTTTACGACCACAGCCCAAGTGAGTTGAAGACGACAGTCGTTCTCGTCACAACTACTTGAATCGTCGTGTCGAGGTCTCTTCCGTTCACTGGCTTTGATGAACTGATCCGCGGGGGGAAGTACTTCGGGCGCAGGGAGTGGGACAGGTTTGAGCTGGCTGTACGGCGGGGGTTCGTCATCTTGAGATGTGGGCACATTCACTTGTAACGACGACAAGTCAACAAGCTTTCCGCCGCGACCACCGTAGAGAGAGATTAGGGTGTCTGAAAGATTGGGTGTGAATGGCCTCAGCAAGGATTGAGCAACGGCCTCTCGAATAGCGTTCAGCTTGGTGTGAGGGAGTTCTCTGTCAGATACGTAGATGTCGAGGCTTGAAGCTGTAGCGAGCGAGCGTAGAGAATGGAGCACTTCGGCCGAAAGCCGCTTCCTCGGTTGCACTGGCTCTGTGGCTGCAGCTGAGGCGATGATTTGGGGAGGTTGGTCAAGTTTGAAGCGAAGACGAACGGTTGCACAGTTGAGCTTCTTTCGAACATGTTCTGGTGGATCTGGATATGCTTTGAAGGCGAATGAAGTAATGGCACGGGGTGATATTGAGCTGAGAATGTACGAGTAGGAGTCGATTCCTTTCAACCTGATAGGGCAACGAATTGTGAAAGATGCTGATGTAGTTTGGCTGTCGAAACGAGTCTCGAATAGTACACTGCGTGTTCGCGGGTCGGGTTCAATAAGGCTTTGCATCTCGTCATTGCATTCCCATAGAACACAAGCAGGCGTCGTGGAACAGAGGTCGGGGGATGGCGACGTCGCCATGGCTCGTGGTTTCGTAGTTGCAGCGTGCCTGCACAAGATGAGTAGAATCGAGGACTAAACTTACCAGAATCAACGGATTCGCAAACCCAAGAAGTAAGGTAGCAAGCGTCACAGACAGGCAACCTGCTCAATCTCCAGAGAACCTGAAAGACTAGGCAGAGTCCCTTCTCCAAGCCCCGGGTCTTCCAATGAACAAGTCAACTTGTTCACTGGGTAAAAGCCGGAAAGCTATCTCGGAGCGTGAAACAGGCTCACAACGAAGGGTTGATGTAAGAACATCGATTCAAGGGCGAGTTTCGCAGACAGGTAATCTGCTTGATCTCCAGAAAAACCTGCGAGGCCAAGCAAACCCCTTCTCCAAGCCCCAGGTCTTCCGATGCAGGAGTCAACTCGTTCAACGGGTAGAAGCTGGAGAGTGGCTTGGAGCACGAATCAAGCAGGCAAGAAGACACGATGTAAGACAAAGGAAGCAAAGAGTAACGATACAACCAAGAGAACAAGCCTCGCGGACAGGTAACCTACTTCATCTCCAGAAAGACCTGAGAGACTAAGCAGGTTCCTTCTCTCGACCCCAGGTCTTCCAAAGAAGGAGTCAACTCGCTCAGTGGGTAGAAGCTGGAAGCTGGCCAAGAGCGCGGGCTAGGGGATTCTTGGGGCGATGATGATGAGGAGCGTTGATGTTGGTGTTGATGCTGGTGTTGATGAATTAGGCAGCTAAGGTTGGTGGAAATGGAAGCGTGAAGCTGTCACGGTAAAGTGGGCACGTCAGAAACACGGATTACATAATGATATACCCCAAAGTGGGACAGTGAATCAATGAGTGACCGGCGAAAACACTTTGGCAAAATGGTGGATACCTCAGAGCCAGGTCAACCAATGAACGCTGTTTATGTTGATCACTGCCTAAAGTGGTAAGAGATGGTAAGATGGCACGTGCAGTGTCCATAGGTACGTACTTCAAGACCCAAGTTGCCAGCAGGTCTGGCCAGCCAGCCCGACGCTCCAGCTCGACACTCTAGCCACAGCTCCCGCAACAGCTTCCGCCACAGCTTCCGCCACAGTCTCAGACCTGGAGAAGCTCCTACGTGTGTTATGAAGACAAAATCACAGTTTTCAAAGTCCGGTACGAAAAAAATGTCGCCAGAGAGCATGATGTGTTATTTTAACATAGTAGGGCTCGCGTTGGCCCGTTGCGCGTTCGCTGCCTTGAGGCTTGTGTTGGCGAAACGGCCACCTTTGTTCGACAGAAATCCCTAGTATTCGATTTGGATCCCAGTTTAACATGCATCTTTTCGCAGTGAGAATAGGCCAGTCAAAAATCGAGAACTTCATGCACCTCCGATCGGTACACTCTCCTTAGCAACGAGGTGCATCATGAGGAACAAGTCAGAAATTGTCAGAACGAAATGGCTGCTCGAAGGGAGAAAAGCAGATCACCAACCACGAGGGCCTAATCGAGTTCGGGTTCGCGAGTCAATGTCTTGGATCTTGTCAATGGCGGGAGCGCTAAGAAGAATGATTCAGTTCAAGGGAGAAGAATTGCAATTTATTAGTTCATACTTGGTACAGGCAACAACACCAGACAAGAAGGGCAAATCGCAATGCCATGACAGTGGCAAGGCAGCCGGTCGCTTACATAGCACTATCCAAGTCTACTTCCAACCTTGAACCGTGGTACGGTGGCTGGTTACTGTACGCATCTTCAGCTTCTCACTCAGTCCGGCAAAACTTGGCTGTGCCAAGCTCCGCTCTTGGATCTTAGCATCTGAGGGAACAGACCCAAAAGGAGCCTAATGTCAGGGACGCGCCTGCACCCCAGAATTCGAGATGACGGCGATGATGGAGTCGTGATGAAAAGGGAAGACACCCGATGCGTTGAAGCACACGGCTGAGTGACGGGCGAGGTGGTTGGATTGTCTCGTGCCCCTGTCACCTCAAGATGAAGGGCGGCGGATTTGCTCAAGGGCAGGCGTTTTGGCCAGAAAAAAAAAGCACAGAGGTATGACGATCCTGAGACGACAGGCGACATTACCCCCATGCAACCACTTTAAGGGGGCAAAGGGGGCGCGTAAGACTGGTAGCAATGAGGCGTAAAGTGGTTCATGTCATCGGCCAGGCCTTTGACGTGTTTTTTTCGTGTTTTGTGTTTTAATGAGGGCGAGAACTGGTGCTCGCGGCCATGGGTTGCATGGCCAGGTCCATCTCCCGCAGGCTCTTGGTGGCACCAGACCTGATTTGTACTAGCTCAGAACAGCCTCGCCATTGTCCAACGAGGAGAGTCGTGACAACGCATCAAGCCCACTAACTTTGCTGTACATCTGTACAACAGATTAAACGAAGGAAGAAAAATTGAATTTTGCGGTGTCGGACTCGAGTGTGTGTGTGGGTTGGTTCCTCCTCTTCTCCTTCTCTCTTCTCTGTTTTCTTCTTCTTCAATGCTGTCCAAAGATCAAAGGACTGCAAACAGGTCAACAAAAGTGAGTGAAGTTCCTCGCCCTTTTCCCCCTCCGGGTAGCCCTGCAACCCTGTCAAGCTACAGGGGCCCTCCCTAGAGCCCGCCCAGTAAGAACGGCCCGCCCACCCGCTGGAAAGCCTGAGACAGCGGCCATCCCCTCCGTCCGTCCAATGGTGGGGCAGCTTTTTGGTGGCTGGAAATGCTTCACCAGCCTTCCCATTCTCACTTACACCATCTTTGCCCAACCTCCCGCCTGAGCGATGCTTCATACACCTACCATAACCCAACTATCCCCCCCAATGCCGCCCAATATGCAAGCTCTCTTCTTGTTGTATCCCATCTCTTGTCTTTAATTGGTCAACCAACTTTTCCAAGACTTCGTCACCAAGTCGTCGAGTGGGTGTCGTCGTTGCTGTTGGCGCTGAGCGAGTGTTCGTTTTGCCTTCCTTTGGTGATAGTCTCACCTGCAGTCCTACCCACCATCTCGACTCTTAGCCATGAACTTCCAAAACATGAACTTCGACGCGGTGGAACCCCCTCGTATGTAAAGCTGACCTGACTCTTCCGTCTATTTACTAGTCGGTCGGGGCCGGTTTCGACCTTATCGTCTCCTCTGCCAAGTTTGCTGACATTCTTTGTTTCTCTTGCAGGTCAAGGGCCTCCCACATTCTCTCCCGATCCATCTCGTCGAGACGGCAACGAAGAGGAGGACGACTATTCTCTTCCCACTCTCCGACCGTACTATGACCTGAGCCACCGCCGAGCAAATCACTCACACACTAATTCGCTATCAACGCAAGCCGCCATTCTACACGCCCCTTCACCTCCATCACTACCAGGCTCCGTCTCCGAAATCTACGGCCCCGATCGTCTGTTTCCAGGCGGTCCCCCTGTGCCTCGCGCATATCGTCCTCCCGTACCGTCTGCTCCTAGAACTTCCGGTGATCATACCGTGCATTTCGACGAAGCGCAGCTGGCCATGTTTGCTGCCGAGAACGCAGCGCGCATGCAGAGCATCAAGGATGAGCTCGCTGTCGCAGCCGGCAAGGTCACTCCCGGTGTCGACGATACGCCTTACATCCAGTACGCCCTGGACGCGCTGACACGACAACGCAATGCTCCAGCTCCCGTGCACTTTCCGTCAGGCTCTTCTGAGGGATATTTGGAGGATGGTTACACCTTGCCCCAGAGGCTTCCCGATGGTGCAGAGGGACTCCCTGTCTTGACTCCTCCCGAACCTGCATATGTCGAAGACCGCTTGCCAATGGACAAGTCCGAGCTCTCCAGGCAACGTGAGGAACCCGAACAAGTCGAGAGATCTCAGCCTGTGGAGAGAGCCCAGCCCGAGCCTCTGGAGAGAATAGTCGAGTCGGATCCCGACTCGAGCCATGAGACGGTGGTGCACCACGACGTCGGCCGTGCCGTGCGAGACGCATCTCCAACTCCATCCTTTGAATCCACGCCCCCTCGCCATGCACCTGTTATCACGGACCGCAAGAACAACCGAGGCTCAAGGTCGATCCCGGTGGAAAGAGCTTACCCTCCTCTCGACTACAAGCCCCCGATCCTCCGGCCGTTCTCCATGCTGCTACTAGCGCTCTTCTGTATCCTCATGACAGCTGCCCTAATCTTCTCTGCCGTGTACTCCGAGTCTGGGGATGGTTTGACACCATACCCCGGCACCATCTACAGCGGCCAGTACTTCCTCTTCCGAATTCTTCCTCAGATCCTCGCTGCCGTCATCCTCATCTTCGCCCAGTGTGTTGATGCGACGTCGCAGCGCATTCTTCCTTTTGCCTCCATGGCCAATGAAGAACCCAGTGTACGATATCTTGCCTTGTTCCACAGCATGTATCCCAAGACGTTCCTGCTGCCCACATTCAGTGGCCCTTGGCAGTTTCAAATCTTCAGTGTAGCTACCTGGCTCGCCAACTTCACCATTCCCCTCATGAGCACCGCCTTCACTTGCATATATCATGACCACCAGTGGGTTTGGGCAGCTGTGCAGGGGGTGGTCTGGACCCTCGTGGCCATCTACATCATCTTGCTGATCGCAACCCTGATCCTGATGGCCTTTTGGTTCCGAAGATGGACAGGCCTGCTGTGGGATGTTCGCTCCGTCGGTCATCTCCTCCCTCTTCTCAGCCAGAGCAGCACAACCAAGTCTTATGAGAACGTGGATGTGGTCCAACGCGAGACCCTCTTCCAGGCTCAGCTCCGAGACCGTCATCTCGACAGGCTCGGCTACTGGCAATTGGACGGTCAGCGCATGAGTGGCATGTGGTATGGCATCGGCTCCGTAGCGGATGAGGACTTCCAAGGCCGCCAATCCTCGTACAATGTTGTCGCAAAGAAGGCCAGCTATGTCATTTCCCCAGCTTCCTCCCGCGATGACCTCGAGGCCGAGGCTCAGTACATGCGCCATCGCTACCAGCCATTTGCTCTGCGAGACATGACCATTGTGACGTCGATTCTAATCATGGTTTTTCTCATCGTGGCCATCCTCGTCGCATCTTTCCTGCCACAGACACGAATTGATCGAGGCTTTCTCCCCCTCCTCAACGCCCGGCCTGGCAAGGGAGCGTTTTCAGCCGCCAACTTTCTCTACGGCTTCATTCCGTCCCTGCTGGGCATGATCCTGTTCCTCCTCTTCCAGAGCCTTGACATGTCACTCCGCATACTCCAGCCGTGGGCCGAGTTCTCCAAGCCCTCGGGTTCCATTGCCCAAAAGTCCATCCTCGCCGACTACGCGGCTTGCCTGCCTTTTCAGGTGACGTTCAAGGCCGCCAAGAATGGTCACTGGCGTCTGGCTGTCGTCTCCCTCATGTCGACGCTGTTCGTCTTCATCCCTATTCTCGCTGGCGGCCTCTTCATGGCCCTCACCAGCGGCGGCGTCGTCAAGATGTTCCCCAACATGCCGACCTACGGTGTTTTCCTGGCACTGCTGTTCCTCTACTTCGGCTGCTTTGCCCTGATGCTCCCCGGCCGCCGGTCCCTTCGTCTCCCCCACCCCGCCACCTGCGTGGCCGAGCTGGTCAGCCTCTGCTCGGCCGACGAGACGGTTCGCGACCCCGTTTTCCAGGGCGTCCGATCCGCCGACGACCTCGAGGCCCGCCTGGGCCTGGACCGAGCCGACCCCCGCGAGCAGACGATGTGGTTCTTCGGTGTGGCCGCAGGAAAGGATGAACGTCGACTGAGTGTGCGCCAGGTCAAACGGTTCACCGAAAAACGAATGAGATCCACGCGATCCATGATCTAAACTGCGTTTTTAATGTCTGCTTTTCTGCCTCTACACGTCACGTGTTTCCGATGATGAAGAACGAATGGATTTTAGAGCTGAGGCTCTCGCGTTTGCATTTCTTATTTTCACTTCAAGAGCGCTGCTCCCATCGCTGGGATGCACGCAACCCTTTTTTCTTCTTCTCTCAAATTTTTGTTTTTTCCCCAACATGCGATATTTGCATTGGTATGGCGCTTGGGTAAAGGAACGGTCAAAAAGGGATACATCACATGGTTTCACGGCTTAATGTTTTTTGTTTACAAGCGGTTTTTAATGATGACGCGCGACGGGCTGGTGTTGGGATTTTTCTTTTCGGAGTCATGACAAAAAGAGGGAAAGTTGTTTTACGCATTGGAATGTTTTGAACGATTTTTCCTGTTACCCCTGCCTCGAAGCTAGGGGGAGGGATCCCACGATAGAAGTCAGTTTTTTGTGCGAGCAAATGAAGCCATAATGAATAGGTAGGTAGGTAGGGTGTGTAACGAGTAAGGAAGAGACGCAAGAGGGCTACGCATATAATACTATCATGGCATGAGGCATTGAGCTCCCGTTGAGTAATATTCCTGACTTGACTACCTATGAATGAGTGTCCAGACAATCACAGGACGCTGGCCACGGATGAAAATATGCCGTGTCAAGCAAGCCCTTGCCCTTCTTCTGCCCAAACCATGTCAGTTTCTTTGTTTACTTTTTCCCAGTTCTACGCGCAAGCCTGCCCATCTGAGACGCGGCTCACGTGGCCCCCTGGAACTCACCACGACACCATCGACACCGACTGGAATTCGTCTTGCGTGCCTATGCTCGGCTGAATCGCGACATTCAACGTGAAATCAACAATACAACGGAAATATTCACACAGAGCACATGGAGACGCATGGTTCATAAAAAAAGAAAAAAGGAAAAAAAGAAATAGAATTGTAGAGTTAAAGAGTGACTCTAAATGTTCGTCAAGTTAAAAAGTTGACAGAAAAAGACTTATCATAAAGCCTCGCACACTGGTTGTTCCCTCTTTTTTTTTCTGGTTTGTTGGTTTTACTGATTTCCCAAGTGATCCTTTTCCCGTCATAATACCAGTTCATATGGCATACCTATCCGGTCCC
>JALNIO010000818.1:0-11884 GCA_023509875.1 Rugonectria rugulosa | reverse complement strand
TTTTTTTTTTGGTGGTATTTCGTTTTGATGTTTTTTCTTCCAGATTTAATAGTTTTGAGTCCATTCCTTCATTCCCGTAATCCCAGTCATTCCATCTTGCACCTCGTGTCAGGTGATTGTATCATTTCGCCAATTCATGAGAAGCTGTCGGTCTGGTACCAGCCTGATGCGTGTCCCGAAATCCGATACTCCACGTTGAAGGTTTATTCTGTTCTTCTCATGTTGGTCCCGTTTCGTTCCGTCTATAGTCGTCATAATGAAAAAGAAAAAAAAATTGGAAAATGAATGAATGAGAGAAAGCAGGGCTTGCTAGCTTCGTTAAGCGGCCGTTGTCAAAGATATAATACATGTCGAATTAAATGGAATCTTGTTGGCAGAACAGATTCCGAAGAGTTGTCAATAATCGTAAGACAAAAGTAGTTGGCTGTGCATAATAGCAAGGAAATGTGTTCACTTGCTGCGACGGCTGAAGAGATCTACCACGACTCTCAGAGCTGAGCGAGGTGAGGATGATTGCGAGCGCGAGCTACGCTTGCTCCAGCGAGAGCTGTCACTGCTTGTACGTCTGTGGAAGATTCGAAAGAAGCTACTGAACCGGCTTCGAAAATCGTCATCGTCGTACTCCCAAATAGATTTGACACAAGGCTCAGGTTCGGCAGGTTGGGCAGGTTGAACAGGCTTGACATGAGAAGGAGGAGAAGGAGGAGGTGGTGGAGGAGGTGGAGGAGGAGCAGTAGCAGTAGCAGGGGTCGCAGGAGTTGCAGGAGTTGCAAGAGTCGCAGGAGTCGCAGGCTCCTGAACCTGAGCGAATTCTATCATTCTGCCACTGAGGGGAGCAGACGCGTCAAGTCCACGCTGACTTCGAAGGTCAGGGACCGACATCTTGGGGAGCGGATGAGGTTCAAGTCTAGGTTCCTTTCGAAGATCAGGAACAGACTTCTTTGGAAGCGGGTGAGGCTCTAAAGTATGTTCCCTTGGAAGATGGGAGAAAGACTTTTTGGCAGAAGGGGCAGGCTGGAGCCGAGGCACATTCTGAAAGTCAGGAACCGACTTTGCGGCAAGCATTTGACGAGGCCATGTGTCAGGAGGGGTGAGGTCTGCGGCGGGGGTGTCGGTCATTGTCGCCTTACAAACGTTGAGTGGCTTGGGGTAGAGCACAGGTGCAGGAGACAGTTCTCTGAGGGGCTTAGTCTCGGGACATGTCTCAAGAGATGTGATAGTAGGTCGACGGCCACGCGTAGGAGGTCGAGAGTAGGGACCCCGAGCTGCAATGAGAGGTGGACGGCCAGCATTGTTGGCTTTCATGACCTCCTTAAGTTCCCGAGACAAGAGATCCTTAGGTGACTCTGGTCGAGCAAGAATAGGAGTCGACTCGTCCCAGTTGTGCTCAATGGGAGGCAGGAACAGAGCTGAACCGGGGATGCTTCTAGGGGAAGGGTGTTCAACCATTACATCGGGGGCCATGATGACTTCGCCAAGAGGGCGGATGAACGCAGAAGGACCAGCCAGGGGGCGAGCCTTGACAGCTGGTGGGTCGCTAACAATGTCTTCATAGAGCTCCTGGAAGTACACATGACGGTTCGGGTCGTTAGGTGTCTCCAATGCCTTTTGATGGGCCTCTAGTTCCTGTTCAAGCGCTCGCTTGACCTCAGTTTCCTCTGGTTGGACAGGCTTCTGAGGCTGTTGGGGCTGTTGGATCTGTTGGAGCTGTTGGAGCTGTTGAGGTTTCTGCGTCTCTCTGGATGACTGCCAGGAAGGTGTTGGTGTCTTGGTTGGAGACTTTGGTGACACAAGGAACGGCGGCTGAGGCTTGGCCTTGGGGAATGGCGAATAGGTTGCGCCAACCTTTCGAGGCTGAGTCAGGGTATCCTGGGGGTTCCGAGGAGCCATAGCTACCGTCTCTTGGGTTGAGACTGGGACTGCAACTGGGACTGCAACTGGGATCGGGACCCGGACTGGGGCCGGACGAACAGGTGGTTGCGGTGCAGTCCGGGGCCGAACTGGGGAGGGCAAGGCAGGGAGAGGCTTGTCTGGTGGTGGGGATGGCAGTGACTCAAGTTCAACAGAGGTGATCTGGGCAGGGTACTGTTTGGTGCGAAGCAGGTACTGCACATCTTCTTTGGATTCTCCAGGGCGACCTTCCCAGAACGAGTCCCAGATATCATCCGAGGCTTGCTGCCATTTGTACCCAGCATCTTGTTGGTCTGAGTGGTTAGCGGTGGCATGCAATTTGTAGTTTGCAGCCCGCTGGTGCTGGAGGTCATCGTCTTCGTGAGAGTTGTCTGAGTTGTTTCGTTCGTGACGAGCTCTGAGTGAAGCAACAGAGCCAAACGATGCCCATCGACTCTTAGTCTTGGGGGGTCGGCTGGAGCTTGACTGGGCGGCACTCTCAGCGCGTGGACGGGTGAAGTTGCCGTTGGGGAAGTGCTTATTTACCAGCTCGAGGCCGACCAGCCCGTCGGCGCTCGGTCGCCGCTTGGTCAAACCGTCCATGGTGGGACAAGAGATGAGAGCAATAGACAGCAAATAGTGCCAGGTAGGATTGGCCCTCTCGAGTGAAGAATGAAGAATCAATGTGAACTGGATGAGGAAGGGGACAGTGACAGATGACAATCAGGGAGAGGACGGTATGATATAGAAATGGTCGGTCGGTATACACAGAGCTCAACGAGGGCTCTGAGACACAACTTGATAGTCCAGTGGGGTCATACGCACCTCTCACACCCAAGGCGTTGATGTGTTCGTGTTCGAGTTGATCTGGAGACGCCCCCTCCACGATGCGAGATGCAAGACATTTCAAGACAGAGAGAGGGCCATTCCTCCTGCCGTCTGCTGCCCTTGCTGCCCTTGCCGCCTTTGCTGCCCCTTCCTCCTTGCTCCTTCCTCTGCCCATGGTACCTTGCCTCAACTAAGTCCTCGTGCCGTGCTCTTTCCCCTCCTTCTTCATCCAATGCGGCTACATCATCCCCATCCATCCATCCATCCCTCCCTCCTGTCAAAAATGTAGGCGGACGCGGCTTCCTGCTTGGCTTCCCGATGAGCTCGGGCCAGTAGAATGTGGAATCTGACAGGCGCGGCGCCAGCTGCCGCTGCCCTTAATGCCCCGGCCCAGGCTCTGCCTTCCCGCCCTTGCATCATCGAGGGGTGGAGGGAGGGATGCGCAAACCGCCTCGTACCTGCACTTGCACTTCAGCCAATTCGCACCTCACCCGAAGAGATGCAAGGAAGGCCATTGGTCATTGGTCAGTGCGCTCTTGCATGGCCAAGCAGCTAAGCAGCCCCAACGCGATTGTTCGGGCACTATGGCCGGGCTCTGGTGCGTCTCAAGAGAGATTTTAGCGAGGATTGGGAAAACCAAGTAGGCTCAGGAGTAAAAGACAAAGGTGACTTGTACGTAGTAGTTAGTCGTCAACACGGGACCAATGGGGCTGCGGCTGAACCAGCCCATTTCTTGATATTCATACTCCGTCCGTACCTCACTAAGGTACCTACCAATGTACCTAGATACTTTGTACATCCGTCGGCGGAGGAGAGGGGAAGCCCTCACGAAAAGGAAGTATCCTTACACGGCGCACAAGACACAGCGAATGGAGGCGCAGCTCGGCAGAGACGTGACAACTGACAAAAGACGCGCGACGAAAATAGGAAAAAGGTTGTGGCATGTTGGAAAGAGTTCCTTGTTCCTCTGATAAGCAGCATCTGCCTGTCAAAGTTGGCATGTTCTTCCGGCTTCGAGGCGGCGCCCACGAAACTGCCTCCCACATGGCTCAGCTGTCATCGGCTGCCATCCGACCGTCGAGGCTTTCGAGGCGGGAACCCAAGCAGTAATGAGAAAGCTTGCGGGAGCTCGTCATTACGGATCAGGCTTACCACGATCGGCTCCATAGCCTTAGGTCGAGACACGGTTTGGATGGGGCATGGGGCACTGGGGAATGTCGTACAGGCAAAGTAGTGATCGGCGAGGGGTTGGGGGCTACTGAGCAATCCAGGCGAGGATTTTTTTGGTTTTTTTTTTTAAACTTGATTGTTGTGGACGTTCCCTAGATTCCGTAGTGGCTCCGAGACCGTTTTCCTCTCGCGGGAGGTTGGGTTTCGTCGTCAGATTTGGAGACGAGGGCGTGATACACCACGACAATGGCGGCACCGCGTCATGCTCCTCGCTGTTTGCCGTGGGCGACGTGTCAAGCCGAAGTGCGGAGGGACAATGCTCGCTCAGCACGAGACCGTGGCGCCCAGGATGCTGCGAACCCGACCGACTCAGCTCAACCGTTTCTGTTACTCGACATCTCCAGTGTATGCGACCTTTGCCTCCCTGCCGTGCGGGTTGAGGCATCGAGCGATTGGATTGGCTGTAGCGGGGTGGAGGCTTAAGACAATGTCTCTGACCAAAAGCAAGAATCAACTGAGAGAGGGAAGAGGGAGCAGAGTGGTTTGCTGGTTCAGTGTCTGCCATGGTATCGGGATTGATTGGTGGTCTTTGGGAGCGGGGAGAACTCTGGCACCAGGGCGAGTCTGGCTGAGTTGACTCCTCGGTCGTCTTCGTCTCTCTTCTCTTTGCCCTTCGTTTCTTTCTTTTTTTTTTCTTTTTTTTTTCTTTCCTAGTGGAGTTGTGTGACATTCAAGGTGCAAAAAATCCGTTGGCCAGATGGGACGAGGGAGAGAGAGAGCGCTCTCGAAGACATCAAGTCGCCCTCAAGTTAATGGATCTAAATCGGATAGCCCCAGGAACGGACTAGTGCAGAAGCCTCAGTGGACTCAGTGTGGACAGCCCTCGACCAAATCGCGGCCCTGATTGCTCCAGCCTTGCGGCCGATGAACTAGAGCTTATGCGCGATGCCATACGCTCAAGCTTCCTTGCATACATAGTCCGAAAGACGGATAGAAATTGCAACTAACGGGCATCCGAGGGTTTGATCTATCACTTGTCAGATTGAGGGTTGACTATGAGTCTCTCTCTCTGTGTGTGTGATTCTCCCCCCTATGCCTATGACGGCTTCTTTTGTCCCGCTGCGTGTCCTCCTGCCCTTATGTCTCTTCTTTTATCCTCCCCTTCACTATCCCTGTCTCTGATTCTGGGCCCTATGAGCGAGTACGTGTCTAAGAATCGCCTTTTGCCCAGCAACAGTCTGTATTCACGAGCACTCTGCCTCCCCGCAAAGGGCCGTTTTCCCAGAAAGCGACCGAGAATAGAAGGGGGGGGGCAGACGAGAAAAAGAAACGAGAAAGGAGGGGGAATTCTGGAACCCATGTGTGCGAAAGACTTAGTGGTGTCAGCCGTCTACGGAGTATGGAGCAGGTCATGAAGCTGAACTCGTCCTACTTTTGCCAAGTGCGGATCATCTCTCACCTTCCATCAGCAAACATGAACTTTGCGTCTGCAGCTCGCTCAGCCGGCAATCTTTTTCTTTCCCTATTGACGCCCGCTATTGACGCCATGTCTCTCTCAACAAAATCTCTTCCTCTTTCTCTCTCTCTGGATCTGCAGTGCATCTCGCAATCCTTCCCCCTGCTTATCGTGCCGTGTGTGTTGGTCATATTGTTCCCCTCCAAAACTCTCTTTGTTCTGGGCGTGTTGTGTCTCAGGGTCTCCATCCCCCATCTCTTCATGCATGAGGATGTTCCTGGACTCGATGTGTTTGTGCCTGGCGGTCACTGTCTTGCCCAGGGCTGCGCGTCTGCCTTGTCCAAAGTGCCGAGCCTCTCCCTGCAGTCACCTTGCATCACTAGGGTCAACGGACTATCCGATCAGCATGACCAATCGCAGCGGGAAGCATTCGGCTTAGTAGCTTCGGAACTTTGAGACAGATCGATAAAAACGATGAGTCAAGCTGTCGATCGCGGTTCTATGGCTGGCTGAAGTGACTGCCGGCCATACCTCCTCACAGAGACCGCAACCATCGCCGATCAGCTCGCCCGTTTAAGCTATAGTATGGCCTCAGCCGTTGCCTCCGACGCAAGACATTCTCTTTTCTACCGGTACCATTGTGGCATCATTTGATCACATGCGTCCGCCGTGTTGGTGGCTGGCAGCAATGCCTCAATTTTGTCTCTAACGCCTGCATCTCTTGCCCAGTGAGCATCGGGATACGCTGGCTGTCTGGGGCGTGATGCTAGCGTTCTGTCTTATTGATACCTTCAGAAAAGCAATTCAAGAGACTATGTGCTGGCACTAGTTAATGCGGGTACCAGTTCCGCATCAAGCTGTGATAACATGCCCAGCGAGCGTCACTATTGGATGCTTCTCTCGGAGAGGGTATGCCCTCTGCCATTCCATGGTTTCAGCTTCAGAGTCCCAAAGACATGGCAAGCCACCTGTGGACACACAGACTGGCGTGGCTTTGCTTCATACATCCGATGCAATTAGCAAATCATTGCTTTTCTCGGAGCCTGATGCGAAGGAAATTCTCCTGCCCCAGATTTCACCTGCCTAATGGTTGTGTCATGGAGCACTTCTAGGCAAAAGCACTTGTGGGACTTTGCGGATGGGAGCATTGGAACACCAACGCGCTGATGAAATTGCGTCAGATGTCATAGATCGGATGCAGCAGTTAATTCAGCCTCATGTCGTTGAGAAACAGGGAGAATTACACACAGAGAGGCCTGGAAACGCCGACTGGGTGTTGAGACTCCTGGATATGGATGTTGTTACCCTACATGATACCAGTTCAAGTCACTCGCCACTTGACAGCACCAGACTACAGAAAAGTATTCATCAGCCCATTCATTATAATCCTAGGATTTGGGATAAATATTAGGTATGTATAAGTCCTTATGGATTGTTGTGTCTCTAACGTTATGAAGGAGTGTTCGCGGCGCATGATACATGTGCGGCACCCCAACACGACGATAGTCCACCACTCACTCACACATTGTCAGCCATTTTCTTTACTAAAGCGGAACCTAAATTAGGTTTACCAAGAAATACGGAACAATACTCGAGCTGTCCAAGTCCCCCGCCCCGAAGCAAGGCACAGCAGCGAGCTCACCCCTTGCGCAATGTGAGAATATTGACCTGTAGATCCGGGCGTATGTGCATTGTCTAACTCTCACACAATACATTAACCCTTACATCGGGCTTGCAGTAGTACCTGACTAGAGGGCAGCTGAAAGCAAATTACGAACTAACCTCAAAGTTTCTGTTCATGTCGGCGGGAGCGAGAAGCAGGATCCGACAGCATTTTACAACGAAGCCAAGTTTCTCCTAGGTCGATTATACACCAGGTTCGGGTGATGGGTCCAGGGTGCCTATTTTTACAAACAGCAGAGCAGGCCGGGGCACACCACCCTTGGAAATTGATTGATCTGGGGCATGCTTGAAGAACCGGAAAAGACATTGAATCAAGAAGACAGCCTCGTGGCTTTGGGGGGGGGGCGCGCTTCCCTCCAGTAAGCGAGTACGCGGGCAAGGGCTTGGTTGGAGACTATAGGCCTGGTTTCTAATCACTGCAGCACAGAATCCTGGGTCGGACGATCTCTTAGGCATCATGCGAGATACACGCGGGGCGGCTACTGGGACACGTCCCGTTTGAGGACGGGGACAAGGTGATGGACTACATGCGATGGGAGTCGCGCAAGAAGGGAGCCACAAAGGTCTGCTCCGCGGCTGAGAGACATGGGAATTTGTGAGCGGAGGGATGTACCTGGGACATGCTGGCGACTTCTGGGCGATGGAGATGGAGCTTCCAAGTCATCAAGTCATCCAGTGGATAGAGAAGCGGCACGGCGTCGATTTGGATCAGTCCTTGCCGCAGGACGGGCCTGGAGTCTTTGTCAGGGGCTGGAGGGTGTTCCCGTCTCTGGTTCCGACCCGTCCACTCTTCAGGCTTGGATTTTTTTGGTTGGCGTCCCAAACGAAAAACCCAGGGCGGCTTGGGGCTTTGTGGCCTGGACTTGTGTGTGGAGAGAGCTATTTTCACAAGCAAGTGGGAGACGAGAGACATGCACGTTTCTCCCTCTGGATCGAACCCGTTTCCCCTTTGTTTGGCCATGTCTCTTTTCTCTTGTTTTTCTTTTCTCCTCGGAGCTTGCTGCATCTCTGAGGGGAACTGGAACATGGCTTATGCAGGGGGAGGCGCGCAAAGACCACAAGCTGCGTGCGGGCTTAGCTCCGTCCCGTCGCCCTCCTTGCCTCCGTCTCTCCCTTGACCGACAGAAACATCGGTGACGGGAACGGGAGAATGGGAAAGAAGAAGAGGGAAGAGAAAGAAGACGCGAGTGTGGCAGCATTTTACGGCTGATTCAACAAAGTGCCCCGCGCGATGCGATATCCCGTGGAGCTGTCAGTTGGTCGGCTACGGATACAAGTCGAGACGATGGATTCATTACGGTGTACGGAGTACGGATACAAGGTACGGAGTACTTGTACCTTGTAATTTATTCCCCCCTCTCTTTTCTCACAGGAACAGCGCACAGCACATGGGACAAGTCATGATGCAGCAGCAGAGTCCAGGGGAGATCCCAGTCTTCATTTGCCCAACTCAACCAGCCGCTCGGTGCTGTGGAGTAGAGCCCAAGGCGAGCATTGGGGAGGGAATGAGATCCGGCGGCCAGGGTTGGGATTGGGAGGGAGTTGGGAGGGAGGGCGCGCTGACAACGCAGCAGGTGAGCAAAGATGGTTCATCTTGGGTACGGAGGGGTCCTCCACCGGGCATCGGAGCTGGAGCTGGAGCTGGACACGACGCCTGCCTGTCAATCGGCCGTCCGCCTCGCCTCCTGCTGTTGGGCAGTCCTACAGTACACTTTGGCCTGTACATAACAGTACAGCAGTATTACCGCAATACTGGGGAGGACGGCGGCGGAGGGACGTTGGGTCCTCGTACCACGCTGCCGTCCACGATGTACCCTGCAGGACAAGGGCTTGTTGAAATGAGCGATAATGAAGCCGAGAGGACGTGTGTTTGAAGAAGACAGCGTCGGCGTCATTGAATGGCTCCTGTATTCGTATCTGTATGGACGCGCCGGGAGATTTCCTCACCTCTTCCTGAAACCCGGTGAATGCGTCGATTTAACATTGGCAACAGCAGATTGGGCAGAGAAGCGGTTCCTTTTTGGCTGAGGCAGGGCAGCGGCATAACTCGACTACAAGTACTTACCCCAGGGAGCGCAGCCGTTTCGCTCGTGCAGGTACATGTGCAAGTACAAATGCAAATGCTCGTGTAACGGAGACGAGGTGGTTGAGCAACCTCTGACAGTGGCGTTGGGCCGTTGGATGCATGTGCGGTATGCACGCACGACGCCAACAACAACGGTTGGAGCTGGTGGCGGTCTGAACAAAGCAGGGCATCATCGTCATCGTCATCGTCCTTCGTCTTCATCCCTCCCAGTGCAAAAGGAATTGTTAGGCTCATGTTCATCATCAGGGCATTCATGCAGGCGCGCGCATACGACGTACTCTGTACTGGTTGGGTGCATGTGCAGCGAGCGTCGGCTATTTTCTGCGTGCGGACCCAATGTCAGCGCATCGGTGCATCTCGAGTTAATTTAGATGGTGTATGTATTCTTGCATACGCGCATAGGCACGATGCATATGCACATGCATATCCCGCACATGAATTAATTAACTGGTGAGAACGATTGTGAACAGTGGAGGACGGCGCTAAACAGCCCAGCGAGTCCACCAAAACAGGGCTTTCTCTCTGTCAATCTACGCCTGTCTCTCTGTTCTCTCTGTCTCTCTGTTCTCTCTGTCTCTCTGTTCTCTCTGTCTCTCTGTTCTCTCTGTCTCTCTGTTCTCTCTGTCTCTCTCTCGCAGGGTGGCGGTAATTAACTAAATGGATGGTTTCGGTTGGACCCCGTGATTGATGAGCATGTCACGGTCGAAGCCTGTCGCCGCCGTCGTTTGCGTGCCGGTGCGGGAACGGGGACGGGAGGGCCATTGGGCCTTGTGCGAGAGACGGATGGAAATGAAGACAGGGCGCCGGAGGGGGACTGGAGACTTGGGTCGATCATGTGCACGAGGTACCAGTACTGGCTAACACTTGGTAGAGGACTGAGGACCAACGTCACCAAGGGCCAAGGGCCAAGGACCAAGGACCCAAGGACCCAAGGGCTCGACGGCGGCCCAGGCCAAGATGACGGGCCATGGTCTAGCCTCTAGCCTCTAGCCTCTATTGTTGGGGGCGAGGACGGCGCCAGAGGTACCGAGGGGATGGACTGGGGCGGAAGAGCGGGTTGAGAAGGGTTGAGGGAGAGAGGGGGACAGAGAGAGACACGGAGAGACAGAGAGAGAGAGGTTTTGGAGGCAAAGAAGAAACCTGATTAGTGGGCGCGCGCGTTTCGTCCCAAAGACCAAGACCATCGAGGAAAGGTCGAATCGGCCACGGTCCGCTGGCAGTGCGCTGGCCTAATTAGTGCCCGCCTCGCAAAGGCATGCATCTGGCCCTGCCTTGCTTTGGGACCTGGGAGGCATTGGATGATGTATTGGATGCTGGTGCGCCATTGTTATGCACGTACTTTGCGCCGATGCACCTTCTGCGTAGTATTGCTTCGTTACCGTGCAGCCAAGCGGCAGCTAGAGGGCGGCCAAAGGTCGAGGCATCATGCACGAGAAGAAAAGGTCAGCCAAGGTACCGAACAATCTGCGCTCGAGTCGTTTTTTGCGCGGTGCTAGACCAAGCAATTTCAGTATTTTACGGAGTAAGCTGGTGTTGAGCTGCTCCCGGCCGTCAATTAATGATTAATGCAAGTCCCATCGTCCCCGGCCCCTGGACCCTCGACCCTCGCCCATCACATCAAGCCATCTTACTATGTAATTGCCCTTGTCCCGTCGAGGCAGGCGTCTGTTCTGTAAAGAGTCGAAGCGCGTCTTTTTGAGTGTGGATAATGCGCCCCCTTGATCGTCGACGTCGAAACTTGGTTTCTCTTTCCCTTTCTCTCTCTCTGCTTTCCGTATTTCCTGTTCGTCCGCAGCAATCGCACCTCCTCAGTGCTCCCGCCCTCACCCGTCCCTCCCTCTCCCTCTTCCCCCCCAAAGAGCGCGGCGCGCAAACACAGAGGTCCCGATGCTGATATCTCGACCCGGGCTGTAGAGACACGGCTGGGCCATTGGGCTGCGAGCTGGGTGTCATTGTGACGCCCTGATGCCATTGCGCGCAAATACGTACCCTTGATCTGAGGGTTTCCAACTGGTTGTCGGGCATTGGCGCATCGCGAAGGCAGCAGCTGCCGGGCATTGTCTTGGGGCTTCAAACCTCGAACACCACTCGAGGGAACAAGGCGCGCGCGCACACACACTCGCCCTCGCCCTCACACACGCAAATCGCAGAGTCGCATCATATCGCAAAGCATTCGATTTTCGACCACACACGTCCAGCGCATCAAATCTGCATACAACCACACCCACATTCACACCAAACAAGAAGGGAAAAAAAAGGTCGTCATAACCGCCGTCATCGGCCACAACGCGGGTTGGGCAGCCAAGTACCTACCTACTGGGCCGTCTCCATCGCGGGAAGTCGGTAGCCAACCCAAGTACCACCAACAAGCAGCCAGCGCACACACACACACTCACACAAAGTTGGAGGGGAGGGCCACTCTTCCCGGGAATCAATCCTGTCTCGCAATCCAGGCCCAAAAGAGAAATCCCCTTCGGCTCGTTGATTCGTTTGTACCGCAAAAAAGAGACCTTGACACGAGAAAGAGAGACAAAGAAGGGTGAGAGAGAGATCTCTCGGCATTTCGTCGTTCCTGGAACTTCAACACTTGCGCCCAATTACGGACGGTACCCAGCACGCAAACGAACGCGCCTGAACCTGCGCCTGTGACCGCACCCGCGCGACCTCCAACACCGCCTAAAAAAAAAAGCCAGTGCGCCGGGTATGTCACCAGCCATTGAGCTTTGACAGGCATCAATTGGACGTCGAGACTCCGGCAAACGAAACCACAC
>JALNIO010000817.1:0-29615 GCA_023509875.1 Rugonectria rugulosa | reverse complement strand
CAACAGAACAACTAAACCACCGGAAGCAGTCGAGACAGCCAAACAAATGCCATTTATACTCATTTAGTTCTTTTTGTTATCATCTACAGATCTTTATGATCGTCTAATACAACATTTTATCGGACCTGAGCACCCTTCAGGCTGGGGACGGTGCAGACACCACCGCTCTCAGTCACCAGCTTGCCGAGACCAGTCTTTCCAAGCTGCTCAACAACACCAGCATCGAAGGCGACTTCCAGGTTGTCGGTAGTGGTGAAGCCAGGCTGGAAGGTCTCCCAGATCTTCTTCTTCGGGTTCAGAACACCCTCGGGCTTGCCATCGAAACCTTCAAAGAAGACACGCTCGCCGGCCTTGGCACCCTCAGGAGGAGCCACGAGCTCAATGGGGCCCTTATGGTCGTCCTCGCCCTCCTTAGGTACAGGAGAGGCAGCGAGGACCATGGCGCAAGACTTGATACCGCGCATCTTGACGGGCTTGAGGTTGCACACCACAATGACCTTGCGGCCCTGCATCTCCTCAAGAGGGATTAGGCCGTTGAGGCCGGAGCACACGGTGCGGCAAATCTGGCCCTCGTACTCGACATAGTCTTCGCTGGCGGCGTCGCCAACCGCAATGGTGGAAACGAAGAGAGAGTCCGCATCGGGGTGGTTGATGGCCTTGAGGATGTGGCCGACACGCAGGTCAATGAGAGCGGGAGAGAGAGGAGCAGCAGGGGCAGCAGCCTTTTGTTGCTTAGGAGCCTTCTCCTTCTTCTCCTTCTTGGGCTTGGCGGCACCAGCAACCTTCTCCTTGACCTCCTCGACCTTCTCCTGAACCTTTTCCTTGGTACGGTCGACAAGAGACGCCTCTCCACCAGCACCAGCAGCCTTGGCCTTCTCCTTCTTAAGACGCTCCTTCTCGGCCTTGGCGTCGACTGGGGGCTTCACGTAGAGAACGTTGTCCTGGTCAACCTTGACCTTGTCATCCTCCTTGACTTCGAGACCGAAAAGGGGGGAGTTCTGGACAAAGTCGATATGGCGGACAATGTGAGGAAGGCCCTTCTCGCCGGTTCGCTCTTCGGGAGTCCACTTGGCGACAGTGGGAGCCAGGGTCTCGTAGATGGCAACGTCGGCCTTGCTGGGCTTGCTGCCAAGGAGGGTAGAGCGGCTCGAGAGGTGGCTGTTGAGGGTCTGGAGAATGGTAGACTTGTCCTCAGAAGACTTGAGGCGCTCAGAAGTGGTCAACCACTGCTGGATCTCGGTCTCCTCGGTGGGAGTGTAGGTTTGGTTGGCGATGGCGGTCATTTTCGCGATTGTGGTGAGGGGACGAAAGGAAGACAGGCTTCGAGCAGCCGGCCGAAGTACCTTGAGAGCGAACAGGGTGGAGAAATTGAGAACGAAGGAAGCTCTATATGGGCTTCTCTCGTGGGAATGTGTCGTAGAGGGAGTTTTGAGTGAGGGGCTCTGTTATTGAGACAGTGACTCTCACGATAGATTTTCCTTGGTGGGGTAGTACGATGGAGGGGCAATCGCCAGCACATTGTGGCGTAGGCGTGAAAATGGCCTGTGGCTGTCCAGGCGGTGAAAGAGTGGCTAGTGGGTCACTGCAAGTTACCGCTTTAGTCAGTTAAAGCCCCACCACTTTATGCGAACTCGTGACACCGCTGCCTTCTCGCGTCAAGGATTTGCTCGTGTCGCGTGTTGCTCACGAATTTGGTTGCCATTGAAGCGATTCCTGTCAGTGGAAACGCAAACATTGGGTTATCAATCGCTTCAATTGTCAGAATTTGGAATAAATCTCTGTTGTTTTCTTTTCTCGTTTGTTCGCGCCAATCAATTGGCCCCTCTATTTTGGTGTTTTTATTTCTTCTCTTTTTCGTTTTTAGCCCCTTTCTCCCTGTTTCTGCATCATCGAAGGCGTCATTACGTTCCTTAGCAACCCGCTGCTCTCACTTTCTTCCTCCACCACTTATAGAGGTCCCTTCGTTCTAAGGAGCCATCTCGAAAGCCTGTCCGGATTTTTTTGTTTTGTTTTTATTGTTATATTCTCAAGAGTCATGGATGGGCTCTCGACTTCGGAACGTTCCGATTCTCGGTTGGCAACCAGCGTCCCAAGTTCGCCACCATCTGAGAGCTCCAAGGTCGAGGATGCAGGGGAGGACTCCCTCTATAAAGAAGAGGAGGCTGCGAGGCAAGTGAACGAAAAGACTGAGCATCAGCGACAGAAGAATCTCGCAAAGAAACGCAAGAAACAGAAAGTCCAGACAAAGGCCGAGCGCGAAGCCAAGGCGCGGGAGCTTGATGAGTTGCTACTGAAAAGCGCGGCTTTCAGTGATATTTTGACCAAGAAAACTCAAGTTTTGGGACGAGTCGGCAGCAGTCTTGATGGCAAGACCCTTGGAGAACACGACCTCCAGATGGCTAAACAGCCTAAGTGTATGGTCGGTGGTACTATGCGAGACTACCAGCTCGAAGGATTGACTTGGATGTTCGAAATCTGTTCCCAAGGCATGTCGGGGATTCTTGCTGATGAAATGGGCCTTGGTAAGTTCGAGTCTCTCATCAAAGCTACCTGTGATGCTGACTTGGTAAAGGCAAAACGGTGCAAACCATTGCTCTCATTGCTTTACTGCGTGAACAGGAAAACTATCTCGGACCGCATCTTATCGTTGCGCCGTTGTCAACTTTGTCCAACTGGATGGACGAATTCCATAAATGGACACCGTCTATTCCCGTGGTGATGTACCATGGGAATCGCGATCAGAGAGAGGAGATTTTTCGTCACAAGATGATGAATCACCTTCCTGGAAATCGTCCAACGGAAAAGTTTCCAGTCGTTTGTACTTCGTATGAAATGGTGTTGCGCGACCAACATAACCTATCTCGAGTTAATTGGGAATTCATCATCATCGTAAGTTGTTTTCTCGACTTGTCCCTGCCACAGTTGCTCACGATTTGTAGGACGAGGGTCATCGCATGAAGAACGCTGAGGCGAAACTCTTTCAGCAACTGAGGCAGTTTTCCAGTGCTACTAGACTTCTAATCACAGGCACACCCCTTCAAAACAACTTGAAGGAGTTGTGGTCTTTGCTGCACTTTTTGCTCCCGAATATCTTCACCGATTGGGAGGCCTTTGAAACCTGGTTTGACTTTTCGGACTTGGAAGATGAGCAGACGGCGCAAGAATTTATTGGAGATCGCAAAAAGCAGGATTTGGTCAAGAAAATCCACCTTATTCTACAACCTATGCTTCTTCGTCGAATTAAACAAGATGTTGCCGCTTACCTCCCCAAGAAGCGGGAGTATGTGCTCTTTGCACCCATGACCAGGGAGCAGACCGATCTGTATAATGTTTTGTCCAACAAAAACATTGACACCAGAGCCTACCTTGAGCAAAAGGTGACAGAGAGTCTTAGCAACTCATCGGCATCTTCAAAGACTCCCCAAACTTCTCGTTCCCTTGTCCAAACTCCGCGAGCAGCTGTCAGCACCCCGGAAACCTCATTGCCAATTCGCGAATCGCCTCAAAAGAAGGACACGGATGCCAAGAGTTCTCCGTCAGTGAACGCGTTTTCGATGATGATGGGCAAACGCGGCAGAGGACGGCCACGCAAGAATGCCAACGCAGAATCGCCTCAGCCTGTCGCAACCCCCGTCGAAAAGCGTAAAAGGCATCCGACCCCAGCACGATCAGAATCGAAGAGCACTCGCTCAAGTCGCTTATCGACGCCAGCCAGCTCCCGTGGCCGGCCACGCAAAACAAGAACGTACAAGGAGGCTGGATCAGATGAGGAAAAAATGTCCGATGATGAATTTGAGCAAAAATTGGCCAAGGAAATGGGTGATAATGATGATGATGATGATGAAGCAAGCGAGGAGACAACTCTGATGTCGACAGAAGAGCTTCAATTGGCCGAGAGCTTGGCCGATGCCAGTAAGTTACTTGTCACTCTCTCCTCTTACGTTGCTGACCGGCACAGAAAAACAAATCGCTCAGAAAAAACTGGGCAACCCCCTTGCGCAGCTGCGCTTGGTGTGTAATAGCCCTCACAATTTCTACAATCCATGGGCCAATAGGACCGACATCCCGGTGGATGATTCTATCGTCACATCGTCAGGGAAGATGCTGCTGTTGGACCGGCTTCTCCCTGCACTGTTTGAAAATGGACATAAAGCACTCATTTTCTCGCAGTTTACCACCCAGCTGGACATACTGGAGGATTACTGTCGAGAGCTTCGTGGTTGGAAGGTCTGCAGAATCGACGGATCCGTTTCTCAAGAAAGTCGGCGTCAACAGATTGCAGACTTTAATAACGATCCCGAGTATAAAATCTTTCTTCTGTCTACTCGAGCTGGAGGACAAGGCATCAACCTGGCATCAGCCGACACTGTCGTTCTCTTCGACAGCGATTTCAACCCCCAACAAGATTTACAGGCTCAGGATCGATGTCATCGCATTGGTCAGACCCGGCCGGTGATTGTTTATCGATTGGCAACAAAGGGGACTGTGGAGGAACGTCTTCTCCTCTCCGCCGATGCCAAACGCCGCCTCGAGAAGCTGGTCATCAAGAAAGGTGGTTTCAAGACTATGGGTCAGAAGAGGGATATGCATGAGGATCTCGATGAAGAGAGCCTCAAGGCGCTCCTTCTCAAAGACGGACAGGTCTACCAAATGTCAGGAGGTGAGGAGGTACTCAGTGATGCGGATTTGGAGGTCCTTTGTGACAGGAGTGAAGCGGCCTACGAGCTGGCAGCAAGCGGTGAAGGCGATGCTGATGCATACCGCGTTGTCGAGACGGGCGCTGACTCCATCAAGATGGCCCGAAAAGATTGATTGAGTATCATGGAGGAGATGGTGTTGGAGGTGTTATCTGTTTTGTCTCATTGTACTATTAGAAGTGAGAGGAAGGGTTCCTTTGCTATTTGTTTCCTGTCCTAGTATTTAGATGTCACAGCCGCAGTTTGGCTGTACACTTGCTTGAGAGCATCCAGAGCAATAGACGTAACGATTTTTCGAAATCCTCAAGTGTGATTATCAGATCTGCAACATTTAACAGAACTTGAACATCGTTCATTGCGCTGAAATCCCAAAGCCCGACCCCAGGTCTCATGACCCGTTGCCATCACCTAGCAATACATCTCTCGTGAAATAGGTAGTGCCCTAATGGAAATCTCCCAGGCAGTGCTTTCTGAGCACCCCACCATTAGCAACTAAATATTATACGTCAAGGAGACACATAATCGAATGCCTCGAGTCTACCAAGCTTCGATTCATAGTTTTGCTGGTAGCGAGGAGTTTGCTGGGGTGAAAAACGGCCAAATGTACAAGCCAACCAGCCTTAGTGTTCACTTTCGTCCATGCGATTCTATCAACTAAGATACTAAGGCTTATGGTGAAATGATTCACGGCTTCGAACCGAGCCGCTGCTTTATCTTTCATGCGGCCATTTGATCCAATCTTTCAACCTTCCATCTCAAGTCTTGATTCATCTCAGCTTCCCATCTCAGAATCATTCGCCCTCGCACTGCATTCACTTACACCTCATTCTTGCATCACGGCTAACTCATATCTTCAAACCCTCTCGACAGAGAGAAAACCCTGAAAGAGAAGCTTGGTACTCTCAAGCGTTCTTGTGGTTTGTCTCTCGCAAATCCAACATTTGTTCGTTGATCGCAATCACGCCCTTCCAATTTATTTGGCTTCGACATCATTCTATCTCTCCTAACCTTTACTTCATTCGCCCTATTGTCACCTCTCAAGATCACATCTGGTTCTTGCTGTTTGTCAGCTAACTAAGAACATCCATTTATGGACTCTATCTAGGTAGGTGCCAACCTCAAGCTGATTCCCTAACGCCAGCTTCTTTCATCCTGCTATAGCTCTAACACTCTTTCATCCCAACTTTTGACATCTTTAATGCTAATCACTGGATTCAGATCGCCATCATGAACATACAAGCCCCTCAAAGCAAAGGGCTGCCTCCCGAAAAACAGCCCGTTCCAGAACATCAAAGCCAGAATACTGCTCAGGTCGCTTCAGCTTCCATCAGTCTCCCTGATTCGATCATTTCCCGCCAGTCTGGTGGAACAGAGCACGAGAATAGTGCCGCAAGACATGGGGGAGCTGAAACCAATAGGTTTACTTCAATGAACAGTCTCCATCAAGCCGACAGGTCAGATTTGTTGCAAGGGCAAGTTGCCAGGCCAACCCTTCTTCCCAACCAACCTGTTCAACAATGCTCAAACTCCAACACGACCAATAAAGAAGATCCATGTCTCAAACAAGAGCCTCTCGACATCTGGCGCGATGCGAAGGGTATCAAGATTGAGGATTCAACAAAACCCGATCTCGGAGCCACCATTAAAGCTGAGGACAGAGATTTGCATCTTGATTTGCGACCTATCCCCATATCAGGTCGTCTTCTCCAGCAATCAGAACATTCACTTTCTGGTCAGACTTCCCGCGATAACGATGCTCTAAGTGATCCTCAACAAGACGCGATATATATTACATGCGATGATGACTCGTCTGAGGATGATGATGTCGACAAAGATCCCAACTACACCAACTCAACTCAGACGCCCAAAGTTAAGAAGACGGGCTCCAAAAAGAAACGAGCGCCTCCCGCCAAAGATGCCCGCGAATTTCTCGACCGCCTTTACGCAAAGCAGCGTGCAGCTGAGGAGAAGAAGAGGAAGCGAGAGGAGGAACATCCCTCTTCTCGAAAGGCTCAAAAGACCGATGCTCAATCCCATGACCAACAGCAATCGCTCTGCGACACTCTCGCCAACTCATCGAATACTGGCCTTCAGACCATGCCCACGATTCAGGCAACGACTCAGGCGGAACAATTCCGTCAGATCGAGAAGAACATTCCCGCTGGGTGCGACCTGAGACGCGTAAAAACGCAGAAAAAAGACTTGAAGGAAGCCGCAAAGCTGTTTGGGTACAGAAAGGTGTTTGTGAAGGACGGGGCATACAGACACGCAGGAATGAAATCCTGGCTACGTGATTATCAGCAAGTCGCGTCTGCATGGATGGTAAAGCGAGAGTACTCCCAAACTAGACCCCATGGTGGCATCATCGCAGATGCAATGGGTCTTGGAAAGACAGTCATCAGCCTGAATACCATCGTTGGCCATCCTCCCTCGACCCAGGACATGGAGGTATACAGCCAAGCCACGCTGGTGGTTGTACCCAGTCAGGACGTCGCCAGACAATGGTATGGTGAAGTATACAAGCATTGTCTTAACCCAGGAATGGTCATTATTCACTCCAGAAGCCATTGGGCTCCCCCTGAACAGTACAAAATGTGCTCTATCGTGTAGGTCAAACCTCGCATTCCCAGCCAAGGAAGTCTAACAATTGCAGGATTACTACGTACGCAGATCTAGTCAAGCAAATGATCCCCAAGAAAGAATTGAAGGCACTTCAAAAAGCGTTCGGTACTGAGTCATCGGACTATGCAAGAGAGAAGAAAGCCAAGATTGGCCAGCTCTTTCATGTTGACTGGTACAGGGTCATCCTCGACGAGGCTCACTCGATCAAAAACCATTCTTCTATCAGTATGCTTGTTGTGATCCGCATGAGTACCAGCTGCTAATATCAGAAGCCGCTATGGCATGCTGGGAACTGAATTCCAAATATCGCTGGGCTTTGACTGGCACTCCGCTGTCGAACGATGCCGTGGAGGGTACGTGGCATGATAAGCAGACCTGTATTGCATAATGCTGATCCATGACCTGCAGAGTTCTATCCGTATCTTAAGTTCCTTCAGTGCGAAGTCGGGACTCTCTCTCAGTTCAAGAAAACATATTGCTCGAAGGCTAGTCCTAGCAGGCTCTTTTACGGGGGTTATATTACTGACGTGCGTTGGATCAATAGGATGAGCTCGACAGCCGTCTCACCAGCAGCTTCATGCTCCGAAGGTAATATTAGCCATACTTCCCCATGTCTCTTCCCCTCACTGATCATCATCTCTCAAGAACTCAAAATGATGCTTTTCTGGGATTCAAAATGGTGGATATCCCAGAAAGTCATTCCTCCGATCTTTGGATTCCTCTCTCGAAAGAAGAGCAAGCGGTATTCCAGTAAGCCCATCCAGTCTCTACCCCGTGCCCTGATGTCTCTCTTTCCATATCGATCCCGAAAGATTGACTGTTTTGTTCCAGAATGGTGGACGATTATTACCATCAGATCGTGACCGAGCGCCTTGCAGCAAAGAAGAAGAAGACGAATCAAGAGGAAGAAGAAGCAGCGCAAGACGTTGTGAACTCCATTGAAGAAACCGGTAACACAGACGAGGTCGAGCATTTGATCTCACAAATCTGGGCTCTTCGTTTGCGCCAAGGGGCCTCCCACCCTTTCAACTTGGAGAAGTATCTGAGGGATTCAGTTGGCAAAGAGTACATACGCAAACTCCAGTCCACCCTCGGGGATCTGCCGCCAGTGCCAATCATAGAACAGCTCAAAAGCGGCGAAAACTTTGAGAGTGGGCTATCCAGATACAACCAGGGACTGGAGGCTTTGAAGTCCAATGATCTCCCAGTGTTTGGGAGAAACTTCAAGATTGACAAATTGCTGACTCTGATAGAGAACGAGTACCACGTCAAGGAAAGTCCTTGTGCCATCTGCATGAAACCCTTTTCGCCAGTAGAGCCTGCCCGGGCAGCCAATGCAAGTACAGCTACAGGCACAACCGTGATGTTCAATTGGCTGACCATGAAAGTGCGAACATGTATACTGCAAGTCGTGCCTTGCAATGCACGTGGCGGAGAGCAGGCGTGATCATACGACTCTTCCCTCGAGAATCGCCAAAGAAACTGCCAGACAAGCCTTGACTTGTTTTCACACCGATTGCTCTGCACCACTGGACATTGGACCAGAGCTTCCAACCCTACATTGTATTGAGGAGGAGGCCAGACTTGAGAATTACAAAGAGATTGGGTGGGACAGCAACAAAGTCCACTTGAATCGCAAAAAGGGCCAGAACCTCGCCTTTCTCGCGTCCACTCGCGAGGATTCTGGCGTCACCTTGCCCCCAGGATCAAAGCTGACAGCGGCCATGGCCGTCATATTGACCTGGATGGAAGAGGCGCCAGAAGACAAGATCATCGGTCAGTCCCATCGGGATACAATCGTGTACCTCGGCTAACCTTGACAGTCTTTTACGAGTTTTTGACGACAGCCAAGGTCCTCGGTCGCATGTTGGAGTTGTCCGGCATCGGCTTTCTCTTCTACAACGGAGTCATGAGTCCTGGAAGAAAAGCCAAGGCACTGGAAAGCTTCCAAAGTGATCCCGAGCACAAGATCCTGGTACGTCTTTCGGATAAATCACTCTCTTTTATGTGATCTAACACCTGCCCAGCTTGCTTCGATGCGATGCGGTGCTCAGTCGCTGAACTTGGACGTCGCCAACAGGGTCATCATCGTTGACCCGTGGTGGAACAAGACTCAGGAGCAGCAGGCCTTTGGCAGAGTTGTGAGGCGCGGCCAAAAGAAGCACACGTACCTGGTGCGAATCCTGGCTGAGGGCAGAATTGACAAGCGCTTGACCGAGCTGCAGAAGCACAAGTCGGAGAGCATCGACCGCGCTCTGCAGGACGATGGTCATATCCCAGAGGTAATGACGGATGAAGATTTGATGAAGGTTCTTTCTGAGAAGGAAAGTTCTAGCCAAGGAACGAAACAGACTGATGGCTAGGGAGGCATCCGCTTCCCATCTCGGGGGCATTGCAACGCCTGGGGATTACATTGCATGAGAGGCCGTGATCCTGTTCTGGACGTTATTGCTTACAATGCCCTCCCGTTTCGTTTGGCTGGGAGGATTTCAAGGTTGAGTTTATGAAGGACCGATTTTTGGAAGACGCGAACGGCTTGCGCAATTATATTTGGTAGGTAGTCATGGTTATTTGGTGCTCATCCAAAGTGGCAGTCTGGTGAAGGGGTTGGCCTCAGAGGATACATGCCCAGAAAGTCGGCGCATTTGCGGTTAGTTCGTACCTTGATCGATCATATCAAGCAGCTAGCAGAAATCAAGTCTTTTACTACATCGATCATATTACGGAGGGCGGGTTAAAGACAATCGCAGACGGTCATGGGCTGTACCCCGGAATGCCTTCAACAGAATGCAGCCCGGTACTCTCTTAAGTTTCGCTCGAAGTAGGCTGCTCCCGAGGGATTCAGGGATAGATTACTAGGTAATACATGTCTTAATCTGTATATCACCGAGCCGCCTCTAGCCAAGCTTCGCCTTCCACGTTTCTTCAAAGGGAACTTAATAAGAATAAGTAACTTCTCAATGACACCTCTAAGCCGGAAGAACCATCCAACTCAAGTCTATCACTTTCTAGCTAATAAAGATATACTCTATCGTGAACATGTTAAAAGATCATGAACCAACAATGCGGGGTTCAGGGCCGCAACCACGACGTGATCCAAGGTGCTTTCGCGAGAACAAAGAGATGGTCACTAGGACATCAAGAACAGGTCCCAACAAGAACCAAAGAACCCCAGGATACATCTTTCAGTATTGAGATAATTCTAAATGACCTGTTTCTCACCGCCGTTTCAAGAGACGCAAGACACATCAAGTTACTCGCAGAGTGTTTGAAGCCATCGCCATGGGCGCCAACGAATCCACGTCCAGTCTCGCGCTTGGTTGCCTCCAAAACGGCACCTTTTGGATCTGCACCAACAAAGAACCGCGATTCATCGGCTGCTGCCGATCAAACCCGTGCAAGACCGAATCAGGCGTCTGTCCAGACGATGACCTCGAGCCCGCGACGTTTGCTGCCGCGGCGGTCGATCGCATCCCTGAGCAGGCGTGCGTCAGCAGCGACGAGGCCAAGTGGTACGCCTGCGATGCCACCGACCCTCCATTTCTGGGATGCTGCGCTACAGATGCGTGCGACGAGGGAGCCTGCAATAATACATCACTTCGCGCCGCTCGTCTGAGCAGAGACGTCGACGAAGCAGAGCTCTTCCTATCACACGACAACGTCTCCATCGTGCTCCCGCCAGATCCGACCAGCGTACCCACGACGACGGCTCCCGCTCACGCCCGCGACGGAGGAGGCGGTCTGGGACTGTCCAGGGATGGCCTTGCGGCTCTGGCCATTTCGCTCATCGCGGTGCTGGGAGCTGCTTCTCTGTCCCTCGTCGCGTTCCTGGTCTGGAGGCGGAGGCGCAGGAGGGGACCGGCAGCAGCAACCTCGGGGCGAGTATCTCCCGCGACGGAGGTAAGCTTGTCGATGCAGTCCACAGAGCCCGAGGGTATAGCCATGCAGGAACCGCCACCTCACTTGGTGTGTAAACTTTTCGATAAAGACGACTTTTAAGCATTTGTTTTACTTTGGATGCTAACTCTTTTCACCAGGCGGCCCCAGAGGTACCGACCGCGCGGACGAGCCGCGACAGACAGATCATTCGGGAGAGAATGCTGGGCCAGTCGACCTACTCTGGACCTTTTGAAGACGAGTGGGGATACCCGGAGCGTTGAAGGATGATCTTTTTCTTGTATGGAAGCACCTGAACGGAGTGCAGAAAGGACAACTACCGAGTATGTAAGCAGAAGCCAGGTTCCTTTTTAGCAAATTGATCTACAAGAAACTTGCTCCTAAAGTGGCTGAGGAGGGGAGGTCAGGCACGCGGTTCTATCCAGGACAAGGCTCATCACTAGCCGGTGCAATTGTGCTAATTATGAAATTCCCTAGCTAGCCACTTCATAGAGAGGTCATGTTCTGATGATTATCAACCAATATCCGAGACCAAGGTCGTCTGACGTGAGCGGCCGGAATGACCAACCTTCACCGAAACCCCCCTCAACTGCCGAGTCGGTGAAGGCCGCGGTAAACGCCGAAGACGGGCATGTCAAGGAGAAACATGTATGTAATCTATCCATAATTATTTCATCACGTACATGAAGATTCCTCAAGAATAGTTACGTCACATACGGAGTAGACTGCGACACTGTCATGCCGGCAACTCTCAAGATTGGATCCTGCATTTATGCAAGAGGAAGGGCATCAAAAAGCTTCAATCTCCGGCATGCATTGAAAGGGATAACCCTTGCGTTGCTTTGACCGCAGGCAATATAGACGGCATTCTCCAAGCAGGAGATGATCAGCACCCAGACCCTGGCCTGCGCTTCCTCGGTGCTACATAACCAAGGGTCTCAAGGCCTGTAAAGTGCTTCAATCAATTAATCAATTTATCCAGGGGGTATTTTTCAACAGGCGATGCAACATTTCGCACAGGCGTCACCCCCTCTCATTCCCCGGGATCAAATCGACGCTTGTGTCTCTGATATATTTGCGTCATTTTTGCAAAAAGCAAAGACGGAGAGAAGAACTTGCTGCTGGGCACGAACTCGCATGCATGAGAGAGAAGCGGGGCCTCTGCCAGAAGCAATAAATCGGGCATGGCAGACAAGCCAGGACCAGGTCGGGAAGCACCGCAGAAGCAGGTGCTCAAGTGCTCTCGTATTGTCAAGTGCGAGCTGGCCTCCTGGAATGATTGAGTGGATTCGGGGAGGATCAAGAGGATTCCTTGCCTTTTGACTGGGGGAAATCTCCACTGAACGAGTCAGTTAGAGGCCGACGCGGGCAGAGCAGTCCATGGACAAGTGTTGTAGTGAGAGTCATTCAATTCAGTTCAAGGTTATTGTTTGCATGAGTGAAAAGGTCAAAGAGACGGATGTCCGAGAGGACGGGACTGTGGGATCAGTGACATCGTGTCGATGTCGTACAGCAGAAGAGGAGTGCTTCGGATACGACGTAACACTCCTCGGGCGTTGGCTGCTAGTGAAGGAGGGGCAAACAAGAGCAAATCGGTCGCGGCTTGAACGGGGGCCAATGTTTCCGGGGATCTCCTGACGTCGCATGATGCCATGGGAGCCAAGCCGTGCACAAATCTGCGGTTGCAAGGCGTTGAGACAGTGGCTGGCTGGGCTGGATAGCCAAATAGTATGCCGCCATCTGCTCAGGTACAGGTGTAGGTGTGGTTGAGGGGAACAATGCGCAATCAGGCACTGCAACTACAGAACAGGCAGAACGGGCAGGACGGAATGCTTCTAGAAGAGGGGCAGAGGGCAGAGGGCAAAGGCAAAAAAGCAAACAATTGCGACGATCCCCTCGTGGCGGCCTTAGCTGAAGATCCCTCCCCTTAGTACGGAGTACCGAGTCCCAGCAAAGATAACACCATTGGCATCAGTGTTCCGCCCCAGGGTCTGTGTCAAGGCCTCCTCGACTTCTGAAACGACGGACGCGAGCAGGGCTGGGCCGATTTGTCGGGACAGAGTCAGGGCGCTGGCACGTTGGGATGGACGTCGAGGATTCAGGAGGGGGGGGAGAAACTTTTGGCTTGTGAGTCTTGGTGAGGCCGTTGATTCGGCCGATGGGCGGCCAAGGACCAACGCAGACGTGTACATAGTAACACCAGTCGGCCCAACGTTGGAACGCTTGGGCGGGTTGTGGAGTGGAAGGGCAAGAATGCATGAATCGAAGCTTATGGCATGTGTTTTGCGACCATGTTGCATGTCAAGCATGTCCGAGCATGGCCCGCGGGTACCTTGTCGCGAGATGGCCATGGATGGTCAAGGTAATAAGCTTTGAAGCTGCTTATGCGATCAAGTGCCTTATTGAAGATCAAGAGAAGAGTCCGGTGCGTAACGAGATGGGTCGTACGGAGCAGGCATCTGGGAAGCAACCATGATCAGCTTGACCCCTCTCACTCAGAAGGGTGCAAGGGTGTTGCTTTTCACAGTTGACAGGGATGGCCAGGCCGGATAAGCTGAGAGCCTCCCAAGCTCCGGAGTCTTAGTGCAACCACGGGGACAGCACAGCACCAGTATTCGTAAGTACTTGTATGCACAGCGGCGGCCGAGTGAGAGGGGACCCTCGTGGCTGACGAGGCGGGCGGCGCCATGGGCAGACAACGAACAGTGATGGAAGGCTTCCGAGAGGGTTAGGAAGGTGAGAGGAGAGGGCAAAGAGGGGAAGCACAGGAACCAACACAGGAAAAGGTTGGAGCGCCCGCCCGCTCACTAACGGGGAATCCATCCCAAACTCGCTATAGTAAGCGAGGGCGAGAGAAACAAAACCTGCTGAAAGTGTGAGGGAAAAAAAGAAAGAACAAAGAAGAGAAAAATGCATAATCAGTGGATGGACATGGTTATCGGACGTCGGCTTTGAGTGCTGATCCTGGTGGCTTGCTCCGGTCTCCCGGGCGTAGGGATCTAATAAGTTAAAGGGGGGATAAACAATTGGGCATTTGGTTCGCCGCAGAATCCCAGGGCCCTTGAAGATTGACGTTGCTTGCTGCTGGCCGATGATTCCTTGTTAATTGAGTTACAGTGCACTTGACATGCATGACGCTTCTGCACATGTACGGTGTCACAGTTCTTCATGTATGTGCTTGAGGTGATGGAATGTCATGTGTGCTTTGGTAGCCGGTCGAATCTTGCAGCTCCCTCTTCAAGATGCAAATTGTCGGCTTCCGGGGCGCACGATAGGAGATGTTTCACATTGAATGACTCTGGGCGACTCCACCGGTCGGTTGATAGGGAAAGGGAATTCGTGATTCTTCAGCTCAACTTCAGCTGAGCTTGTTTCTGCCTCTCTGCCGTTGTGGCTACGGAGTACCCAAGTTAGTCAACTACCAGGTACCTAAGCAGTCAGCTCTGCAACGGACTGCCCCGAAGAGCCCTTACTTTTTCCAGTAGTGCCTACCCGGGCTCTGGAATTTTCTGTCTCCGAATTAGCGTGCTTTTGGTTCTGCGGCGTACGAGTTATGCGGGAGGAAGTACCTACTTCGCACTCCCTCGTCAGTTATACGTAATGAGCATGTGCGTGCCGTTGTTGGTGGCGTCTACCTACTTTGAACCGCTGAGGGCGAGATGGTTCTGCACCAAATTGGGAGGAGGGGACAATCGAAGGGGGAACTTGTTGGGCATGTTAGGCTTATTAGGGGAGGGAGTGACAGTGGCATTGACGTTGACGGCGAGAGTGGCAGACTGGCAGGTGACAAACGAGCAGGAAAAGCAAAAAAGCGAGGGAAGTGCAGGGCAGGACAGGGGACAGAAGACAAAGAAGGAAGGATTCTCACTTGGCAATTACGGTACTGAGGTTCATCGCCATTTTCTTGCTTGTTGGCTGTCAATGAAGATTATTTGCTTTTTCAGCCGCGGGAGGCGTCCGGGCTGATCGTCCCGCGCCATTCGGGATAATTTTCTTGCGCCGGGAACTTGTCCTACACCAAAACATTTCTCACGGCAGACAGGAATAGGAAGAAGCACCCTCTTACCCACACACACTCACACTCAAGACATATGCATATTGACGGGCGAAGAGGCAGGCAGGTTGACAGACACACACACACTCAGCGGACAGTATGGAGTATTCCCAGATGGTGTCAAATTCCTCAGGCCTGTCCATGTCTCTCCTGGGATCGTGCTGGATCTAACCTGCGGAACCAACGGAACTAAACCAGAGAACAGCCCTAAGCCGATGGCTTGCTTCTCTTCGCTCCTCCTTCTCTTTGGTTCCAGTCCCGCACGTTTCCCATTTCTCTCTCGCTGGCTCGCTGGCGCATCCAGGGGTGGTTGCTGCTCAAGGCCCGCGAGAAGCCATCTCGATAGTCTCGCATTAGACGAAAGGTCCAAGCCCAAACGGATGCCGCCATGGTCGAGCCCACCGTCGCCCAGTCACTTCCCATGATTGCCACCCCTGATACCATAGGCCCGGACTACTTGACGTAGTCTGCCTAGCGAGTTGATTGAATTCTGCAGCAGCCGCAGCAGCAGCGAGCAAGCACACCACACAGACACTTACCAACTACTGGCTAGGGAGGGGGTTTGGGGAGGGTCCCCTGGTTGCCGGGCCCAGGTCTCCCAACCACATCATGCCGGATCCTTCTTCCTGGGTTCCTGCTCGTTCCCTGTTGCCAACGACGCAACGACGGTCGATCTGGCCCGCCCCCGCAAGCTCGTAGGCCTGCGTTGGCCGACACATGGATCATGGATCATGGCGCGGTCCCAGAGGCCATCTCCACTCGTCCACCTGCCGGGCTCGGTTGGAACGAGTCAGTCCATGGCTGCTACAGAACGGAGGACGGACACACCCATCCTCACCTACCTATTAAGCCATGACCCCGGTGTTGTCGTCGACTCTCGTCTTTTGCTCGATTGTGTTGTTTCCGTGTGTTGTGTGTTTCCTATCTTTGCTTCGTATTCCTTCAACTTCTTTGTGTGTGTTCAAAAGTACAGCCAGCCTTCAATCTTCAATACTTGGCTCTCGTCTCTCGTCTCTCGTCTCTCTGCGACAACTTGCACGACTTCACCTTCAAGAGACAACATGAACTAGACAACCATATCCTTTCTTAATTGCTCGCCACTCACTTATTCGCATACCCTCCAAGCTCATCCCCACCACCCGGTCATACCATAATACTCGAGGGGAACGCTGGCCACCTTTCGCGACTCATTGCTCTTTGTGTCGCACACATATCTGCGTCTTCCCGCCCCGTCCCGTCCCGCACTGAGACAAGGACATTCTTATTACACCACAAAGCGAGGAATCGAAACAGGAGAGTGAAACAAACACAAAGAAGAACAATCAAACCAAGAATTACACACGCAAAAGAAAAGATGCCGACTCTCAACTCATTACGAACGTTTGAACCCCCCGTACCCCCCTTCGCCGCAGAGTGTGACCGCCGCCGCTCAACAACGTCCACGCTCTCCAGCAACCCCGAATCTATCGGCGCCTCCCTCCGCGGCCTCACCACGTCTCCCGCCAACAACCGCTCCAAGAATGGCGCCCGCCCAAAGAGCGCAAAGTTCTCAGCCTACCGTCTGCGCAGCAATTCAGGCTTATCGCTACACACAAACGAGGACCTTTTGCGCCAGTACACAGATTACCACCCAGATGGCTCGCCGAGGGTGTCGACCTTCAACAGCGGCGGGGACAGGTTACGAAGCATCGACTCGATAACGACGTCGAGCCAGCGATCGAGTATAACGTTTACCGACTCAGATACGTCTGCTGATCTGCCAATTCCTGATTTTGTTGGTCGCGACATGTTTGATGCCGTCATGAAGGATTCTGCCGCGGCTTCGCAACTGTGGAAGTTTGCTGCTAAACGGGGAGTTGGCCAGAATATCGAGTATCTCATGAAGGTGAGTGGCCAATTTCTCAATTATGGGCATTGAGATTAATTGACTGGCGCAGATTCGCGATTACATCAATTCCTTGGAACAAGTCGTCGTACAGATCTCTACCATCTCAACCTCCTTCACCTCCATCACTGCAACCTCACCATTGGGCCTCCCCGCCAACATGTCCAAGGCCATAAACACAAATATTAAGCATCTGACGACAACACTGATCCCCAGCTTGGAAAATATGTTTCTCGAGTCCAAGGCTTTCGTCGAGCAGCGCATCGTGCGCGAGATTTTCCCGGCCTTTGTCAAACAACAACTATCACTGTGCACAAGCATTGCGCTCTCATCAGAAGTCGAAGGCGACCTGCGCACGCCGTTTCCTGGCCTCAAGAGCTCATTTTGTCTAAGCGATCCCTCCAAGCACGGCAACCCCGTCGTGCTCCTTTCGGACGACTTTTCAGATGTAACCGGCTTCTCTCGCCAGGAGGTCTTGTCTCGCAACTGTCGTCTACTTCAAGGTCCTCAGACGGATCGCGAGTCCATCGCCAACCTACGGTCCTCCATCTGGCAGGGCGATGCGTGCTCAGAGCTCATTCTGAACTTTCGACGAGACGGACGACCTTTTTGGAATTTACTCTACTTGTGCCCGCTGCAAGACGCTGCTGGCAAGACGCGCTTCTACCTGGGCGCTCAGATCGACGTATCCTCCAACATTGAGAGCAATGGCGAGCTGCTCAAGATGATGAGCTACGGCTCTGTGGAGGAGGATAGCACTTCTACTACTAATGACAGGACCAGTTCTCGCTGGAACAATGAGGCAGCTCAGGCTGAGGCCGAGCTCGACGAATTAACCGCGGTCAAGTCCAATGGCGCAGGCAAGCCTCCCAAGCTCAACTTCTTCAAGTCCTTCAAGAAACCACCGCCGCCTCCCCCTTCACCACCCTTGAGCCCGCGACGGAGCTCAGAGCGTCCGCGGTCGTCTGCTGGACCCGCGCTGGAGAAAACATACAGCACACGAACCGTTCTCAAGCGGCTCTCAACGCCGCCCGATATGATGATGATACCCTACTCGCGCTACATGATTCTCGAACACGTCCCCTCCTACCCAGCTTCCCTGGGCTCCATGCCCGTGGACCAGGAAATGCGATACCCGCCCAAGCTCAGCGTCGCCTTCTTCTCGCAGCCCATCCTGGACGCCCTCGACCTCGGCCTGGCGGCTGACGTGATCCGTGGCAAGGACGTCTTTGACGTTCTCGCCGAGCAGGCCACGCTCCCCAACGTCACCAAGGCCTTCAAGTCCACCGTGCGCGATGTCGTGGTCCGTGATGGGAGATCCATCTCGCTGGACCTGGCGCTCACCAACCACATCCCGCGCCGCGCTAACACGACCCGGTCTGCGAACGGTGACGCCGGCGACGTAGCCCGCGATAAGAAGTCGACCAAGATGATGAGCCACTGGACGCCACTCAAGGACGCCGACGGCCGGGTCAAGTATGTGGTGCTCATCATTTCCCCTTTGTGAAACATTGGACGGGTAATGGGCGCGGAAACTACATTCCTATCTACGGAGTACTTGGGGAAAACTGGACGAGGAGTTTTTAGGGACCTTTGATCTTGTTTACTGGATGTATATATGCATTGGAATGGGAAAGGGGCCTTAGTGTTTACGATTTGTGTATTCTATTTTAACGACGGCTGCAAATACCTGGGTAGAATGATACCACGACGTTTGGTGTTTTTTTTCTGTTCTTTTTTTTTAGCTAATATCACAAATATCACAATCACAATCAACAATCCTTCCACCGTCCCTTGTGCAATCCTTTCATAGTGAATTACCTACCCCTTGTGAATGCTGTAGCACATCCCAGCTCTCCTGGTGATACGCCTTCCATCTCCGTCGCCATGTCCGGTAAACCCCGGTACTTGGGCGATCCGGGACGGCCCACGATGCTTCATTTCCTTTCACCCCTTGGTACCAATCTACTCTATGTGAATTTTCCTCACCGTACTTCGGTAGACTGAACGCGGTTTCCTTCTTACCGCGGAGCCGCAAGACAAGAGCGAGATGTACATAGTCCCGTCCTAGAGCGCTGGAAGGAGAGTGAGCTACGATCGCGCCCCGCGCCAAAAAGGAACCTGGTGCTCCCTGGTAAAATTACCCAGACATTTCGCTAACTGGCCTCCCTTGCCTTGCGCAGCGTGGCCCGGCTCCCTGGTCGACAATCAAGTCATTTAACAGGGGACCATCGTGGCATTGTACTTTGTACTTTTTACAGCACGGTGGCCCCCATTCATTAACTGGGGGGAAGGGAGAGCCTTGTTCTGATCGGCCGAGACCACATACGCGTGGCGACAAGGCTCCGTGGTAGATGGGAATACCGTTTTCGCCAAGTTACCACTTAACAGCTTATGACGAGCCTCTCACTCCTTAATTTTTCTCTTCTTTACAAGTATATTATTGACAGTGGTTGAGTGGCTGGGGGGCCATGGGATTTTCCGTGGGCGAACGCGCGTGGCTCAATCTAGTACTTGCGGGGAGTTTTTAAGGCCTGGGGCGTCCCTTTTTTTCTGGCCCTCTCATCAGCTCATCTCCGCAGGCATCTTTTGTCGAAATCGTCATATGGAGAGGTCCTTGACGCCACACGGGCTGTTCTGGGCTGGGGCAGTGCGTTGGAGGGCATCAGGTGAGCGGTAAGAGCAACAAGCATTCTGGATCCCGCCTCGACTGCGCCCTATAGATGGATCACGGACGCCTCCCTAAGGTCTTTGAGTTTTGCCTTTGGTATGGAAGGAATATTCTGGTGGCGGGTGTAGGTAGAATGGAGGATCTGGGGTTTTCGTATGTGATTCTGACGGCGAGGGGGAAAGCTGCTTTTGCAGTACTTAATATGATGGGAAAGACTTGCTTTGAGTCTAAAGGGGAAAAAAAGAACGAACGAACACGGATCCATCACATCAGATTTGACTACCACGATCTCTTGGTAAATCGAGCAACGTAGATCATTGCCGTATTTCTGAATACGAATTTCACGTAGCTCGACTACGGGTGCATAACTAGGAAATGGGAACGGCATAGCAGGTAGACTGTGGCTGTTGGGGTTAACAGGCTCGGCCGATGGCTTGAACCTTCATCGCGCCTTGAGACATGACGACGTGGGGTATGTGTAATGGGAATGTTCAATGTATGTCACATGAAGGATGGATAACAATAACGCCTGCGGTGCTGGTGACGTTGGCTGCCCAAGGAGCCTCGTTGATGCCATCGCAATATAGCCTGCGTGGATGATAGCTAATCATGCCAACTCGTAGTCACACGTACTTTACCTGGAACTCGGCTTCTGAGACCATCTAATCTCTCTTATGGAAGCCATGGCTTTTCGCCAAGGCAAGAAACAATTTTCCTATAGTACCTTGGATGCCTTGCAACACGGAGGAATATGTGTGTTAGTACACGGAGCATGTAAGTGCCAACCCAGGACATCCCGACCTCGTCTATAAGGTGTCGTTTCTATACATGGTTACGTAGCTAGACTTTAAATGAAGCAAATCCCCAAAAGTTCCCTCTTTCGTATTCATATCAAGCATACTGAAGTTATCACTAGGTAGTTAGGTTCAAATGGTCCCTTGATTGTGTTGCAATTTGCACAGCAGCAATCCCGCCCAGTCATAGTCATTATTCACAAGGAGGACACCAACCAGGTACCAATGCCACTTATTTATCATGAGAGGAACTGCATATCAGGTTTAAGCAAAAGCAAAGACGTTTCTGCATTCTCTGCACCTTTCACGTACACAAGGTACCTGGATCATATGATGCACGCCGTACAAATCTGTTGACTGTAGGACTGTAGGGTAGGTATCTAGATATCCACCGGCACATGGAGGTGTTAAGCAATCAAGATGGAATATTTAGCGGAAGGCACGGAGCAGGTACGCACTGACCTGTTATTCCCGTGGCCAGATCTCGCACTGTAGATAGGTATGACTTTGTGAGCATCAACGTCGCCATTGGTCTTTCTGCATACTGTGCGGGCCCATCTCCGCACTTTCCAACCCCATGAGCACATCGGGATTCAGCCTTAACGTTGGGTAGCGTCTCACGTCTTCAACATCAGCTTCCAGCTCCCAGCATCGCTTTTCATCATTCGCTTCGAATTTTTTGTACTATTCATATTTATTTTTGTTTTACTTCGATTGTTTACTTCGCCATTTGCTCTCCAGGCGCTCCTCCCTCTTGGCCAGCTTCGGGCAAGTGCTGCCGCTCTCCCGCCCAATGCTAGCTTAGCCTAGGTATTGCACTATAAAGAGCCCACCAGCTCTCACGGCTGTGGGTGCATCCATCTTCTAGTTGATCACGAGGATGCAGACCTGACATAGCAGCTCTAGATCCAGTAAACAAAGGTCCTATCCGTCGTTTGGCTAGATATGGCCGAGAGGATATCGTTTTTGAAAGACTGGGCTCTCGCCACCTGCAAGGCCATCAACGGGCATCTCCAAACAAGTCCAGAAGCGAGGCCCGCTCTCAAGCCTGTCCTTATCGAGCTGCGACTACTTAGCGGGGTCCTTTGCGGTCTTGATCAGCTCATATCGGAATTCAAAGAAGGACAGAATGCCGAAGCTGCGTCGCTCAACCTCACAGCGCCTGCCCCGTGGCCAGCTGTCGATGAGTGTGAGCGTCTCGGTCATTATCTAAGCAAGACGTACCCTCTTCTAGGGCCTGAGGATCTGAACCGTGTAAGAACCACAACCGCCGGAATTCGAACCGCATTTCACTTTGTAATTGGCACGTCAGAATCTCTTCAAGATGTCTTCGCGAACCTGGCAGTGTTGGGAGGAGGCCAAGCCTTGCAGGACTTCCAGCCCAAGGAGAAGAATCCTGATAGGAGCTTACCACGATTCCAATCGACATCTACGGCCCAAGAGCAAGATGCCACACCGCAAATGATGCAAACATGGCTAGAGGTTCTCAACCACACTGATCAAGCCAGTGAGCCAGAAGCGTATGCCAGGGAAGTGATCCACGTCCAAACCCGCAACATAACCTCGCCCTTGTATCACACAGCTACTATCAGATGGCCAAACTATGCCGAGGAATTTTGGTCTGAATTTCGCCTGCAAATCTGCTCTCTCTTTGAGAACCATGAGAACCATGGGCGTTTCAACTTTGTGCATTGGACTCTGGAATATGCTAGACTCACGTATCCTCACACCTTTGGGTGCTTGGCTCTCGGTTCCAAGTGGATAATTGAACTCACCAATGCCCTCTGCGAAGGATCTGTTACCCCGCTGCATATGGCTGCTGCACTTGGGCTGCCCAGTCTCTGCGAAGCCCTCATCTCTTCTGGGACTAATAACGTCAACCGGGTTGGCTTCCTCGGTAGCCCTCTGTTTTGCGCATTGGTCGGCCCGAATGTTCTCGTTACTAAGACCGAATCTGGATCCTGGACTGACATGTTGAATGTCAAACACGCCAACGCTCATCGTGCCGCTACTATATTGCTCCTTCTTGACCATGGCGCTGATACATGCTATGTACACAAATGGCATGGCATTTTTAAGATCTCATTATCCGGGTTAGCCCTGTGGGCAGCACTGACTATGGGCAATGAGGATATTTTGACTCGAATCGTACCCAGCGCCGACCGGCTTGATCCCACCTTTGCTACGTTGCTGGAAAGAGATGAAGTTTACCAAAAGTGTGGTTCATCAGGAATTCACGTCCCTCGTCTATTGACTCATATTTTCGATCTCACATTTTCCCCTCAACTGGAAGTATCGGTTAAAGGAGTTAGATCTTCTATACGACACCTCATGAATATGAATGGCTACCGATTCAGCTTCAAAAACGGGGATTCCCGACTCCCCGGAGTGGACGACGAAGGATTCAAGAAGCTAGTTGCACAGTCTATTGTAGGCTATGATATTTTTTTATTTCGGCGGCTCTCCCGTGATCCGAGGTTTGACCCCAACATGCCGTCGGACCAATTTGGTGGTATAGGAACGATTTTCCATCTGGCTGCCGAAGGAGCACAAGAGGAACAAGACGACATCCTGGATGCCCTCTTTGAGGCTGACTCAGATCTCCGGGCTCGCGACGAGAAGGGGAGGACTCCATTGATGGTGACCGAGGAGCGCGAGACGCTTTCTAAGCTAATCATGGAGTACGACGCTCCGACTACGGATGTCGACATAGACGGCCGAACGGTTTGGCACTATGCTGCGGCGACCAACTACTACGGGATGATCCAAGTCCTGTGCAAAGTTGACCCTGACAAGCAACAGAATCTTGCCACCCTATCTAAAGCTGGCGCTACACCCCTTGCCGAGGCTTTCCTCTACGTCAGGGCTCTCGCAGACGATCCTAAATCGGCCAAACGAAAAAAGCCCATTACTGTGAGGCGTCTTTTGAAGGAATCCCATACACCTGAGACAATGAGCAGCCCAGTCTCCCTCCTCGAGCTTGCCGTTGAGTGGGGGGAGCAGGATCTGCTGGAAACTCTTCTCACCTTTGGCTGTGAAGCTGGAAATGATAGAGGACCTCTTCTCCGTCGTCTACATTTCGGCGTTTGCGATAAGATGCTGCAAAAGGTCCTCAGGTGTTGCCGGGGATCACCTCTCACATTCCCCGACGGCACCAGTGTGGCAGAGCTCGTCTTTATCAACACAGTGCTAATGAATGAAACAGACCTAGGCCGGTTCGCAAGTCCAACATCCCATCCTTCCTGTTACCCAGCGATGACGGTAGCAGGACTGGAGAAACTCGTGACCCCGGCGGTGCTTTCACTCAAGGATTCTCTCAACAGAGGAATTTGGCAGCGCTTTTGTGATTTGGTCATCCCCAAAATGCGTGGGAGGTCCACCAAGCATCCTGCCAAATTGCACTTTTTATCGACTTACATCTCCTCGATGATCAGGATTCTCGTCAAGCGTGGGGCCCTGGATGACTTCGAACGAGAAACCGGCAAATGGGCACTTCTTTACATGGCCGATGGGACTTGCTTTCTCCCAACCTGGGAGCGATATCATTTCCCCTTCATCCGCACATATCTGGAGGCCATGAAGCACAAAACATGCAAGTTCTTGGAGAGTATCGAAGCCGTATATCTCTTATCGCAGGCGGTACGCCGTAAATACATGGATGTGGTACGCTTGCTCATTAACAGCAACCTCCGAGTTGATCTCTCGCGACACGAAATCGGGAACAAATCCCCCCTGGAATCTCTCCTGTCAAACATTGAGCTGCAGGAACCGTACCTGGAGGTTCTCACCTCGAGACTTGAACCAGGTGCTCTGGTGAACCGACAAAACTTCATCGTCCAAGATCTTCTAAAACTGCCTCCGACATTCTCTCCGGTTGAGACACTGAAGCAACTGCTGGCCAAGAAATTGATCGACCCGAATCAAGTCACGATGGAACACAATGGGGTGTCCATGTTGGAACAAGTACTCTTGGAGGGAAGACCAGATTTCGCAGCACCGCTTCTGCTTGAAAAAGTAGATCCTGCACTTACTACTCATATGCAGCGGTGTATTGTACATGCCGCTGAGAGAGGGTATATTGAGAGCTTGGATGCTATGCTCGATGCACTTCCTCCTGACTTTGACTGGTGCTTCTTGCATGATATCAAGGGTCGATCGTACAATGCTTTGCAGATTGCTGCGATGCATGGAAAAAAGATGGTGCTCGAATGGTTTCTGCAGCGAACAGAATTGAGTCGCCATGTGAACAATGTGACGCCAAGAAATGAAAACGCCCCCATTCACTTCGCCATCATCGCCAACTCTCTCGACTGTGTCAAGTTACTGGCGTATCAAGGAGCCGACCTGGAAATCCTGGGTCCCCACGACTTGGCACCGTTGGAATTAGCACTTCAGTACGGCCGTGAAAACATTGTCACATCCCTTCTCGATTTTGGTGTCGATAAAAGGATAAACATGCGTGGGATCGAAGTCATGTCAGGTTGGCGGCCTGCTGGAACCTGGGCAGTCCAGCAGTACGTGGAGCAAAGACTGATAACCCGCGAGGCCTTTCATTCAGGAAAGCTAGACCCTGTCAAACTGGGCTGCATCTTGTCAGAAATGATCATCGGCTATGGGAGGTGGAACAACTTAGTGTTCAAGGCTTTACTCCCCAAGATCCCAAAGGAGCAACTGATGGCTGCTGTACTTCCTTGCCGAGGCTGCACTCTGCTGAGTTTTGCTCATGCGCACGGCTACACCTCCACGATGCTGGAGCTTCTGGAACTCGGATTTGGGGGGGTCATTACTGCTTGCACCAAGCATTGGGTTCATGGCTACAACGCCCTCTTCCATACATGCTCTGCTATTCATGTAGAAGCTGGGCGCTATGAAACTGAGGAGGCAAACCCTACACTCGTGCTCATTCGCAAGCTGCTGAACTACTATCTAGATTCTGGATTGCTCTGGTTCCAGCATACGTGCTCGCCTCTTCACCTTGTTGCGCAGTCTTGCCACGATTGCGGCGATTGCGGTCCCGCAACCTGGGGTATTCGCCTCCAGGTTCTCCAGGCCCTTCTCGACCACTTGGAGACCAGGGCTTCTGAGTATTGGTAAGTAACGGTCCATAATTGCAGGTTGTGAGCTATGGCTGACGGTTTCCCAGGAAACTCATGGAAGATGCTGGCTTCACGTTCCATTGCAGATCTGAAGCTGCGAATGAGACAGTATCAGCGAGGCTGCTGCGCTATGTTGTCAACCGCCGATGCGAAAATCTGGAGTGCACTGAACATATTGGAGCAGCCCGAACATCTACTTTACACCTTCTCATTGACGGAATATGGTCTTGTTGGGGCGAAACAGAGGTTCGAACCCGCATTCTCAACATGGTAGAACGCCTTGTCTCAGTTGGTACACCAGTCGATTTACAAGATAGCAACATGGTGACACCACTCTGCGCTGCTGCAGCCAAAGGGCTGCATCCTGTTGCGAAGTTTCTTCTCGAAGCTGGAGCCAATCCAAACACGTGCGACAGATTTGGGACTACACCCTTGTCTCGAGCTTTGGAACTGGACAATTTGGAAATGGCACGTCTGTTACTCAACTACGGCGCAGAAACAAGCACGTTTCTCGGATCCAGCCACTGGACAACTTATACGGGCTGCAATTCCAATCTCATGCGTGGTATCATGAACATGGGTATTGACATCTACGCAAGGGGGCCTTCTCATTCCAGCTTGGCAGCAATATCGATCGCCTCCTCGCCAGCGTCACGAGCTCAGGTCTTGAACAGCGACATTGACTGGGATCGATTGTCCTCGGAGCAGCCATCAATTTTAGATATGGTTATATCTCGTGCTGATGATTGCGTGCCAATCAAAAGGGTCTTTCGCCGAATGCCACCAGAATACCTCAAAAGAATGATCAAATTGGAAGCAGAGATTTACGGCAACGTATTCTGTCACACAATCCTCAAAGAACTAAGGGGTGCACTCGGAGTCCTTCATGAGGCTGGATGGAACTTTGAAGATGGCATCTTCAGTGATGGATCAGCTCTCATGTTTGCTTGTCGCGTTGGGCGCTTCAGGTCAGTGAAAACACTGGTTCGACTCGGTGCTCGGCTCTGCTACCTAACCACCGACAAGCACGGGCAAACAGTTGTGAAGTCGGCCATACATGAAGCCAGGCTATTTCCTGAAATTGTACAATGGCTTCTTGTGGGTCGTCATCAGGACAGAAGACGCCTGGAGGGGGAGAACTCTGCCTCGGATGAAGTTGTCATGATGCCATGGTCAGGCCCGCGAAAGGGCGCCTACAGAGTCTCCGGTCTCGACGGCGAGTACTTGCACGCCGCTTCGGATGGTGTGAGTGATCAGTTGCCAGCCATGCGGCGTATTCGGAACATCAAACGGAAGCTCTCAGGAAAGATTATGCATGTGACTTTGGTCGATGAAATGACCGATGGCAAGGCCGATGAATACGAGCCAATGGATATAGACTCCTAACACCGGTGCCCAAGAATGGTGAAGGATGGGACATGAGGATGCAAGGTACAGCTTTTGGAAAATTGTTCTCTTTGATATGGTATGGGTGTTGATGCGTGGGAAGCGTATAAGGACAATAGTATGACAATGGGTTCAACGTTGGAAAGCGTTTATATGGTAGTCTTATGATACGATGAAGCAAATATTATCAGCGTTACGCATGGTTAAACAAGCAATGAGATATGTCAGTAACGAATATCATCCTCAAACCTAAATACATACTCGGATTAAAGGACCTCATTTTCCTCGGGTAGAAAATCCAATATGTAAATATTATGCTTTGAACATCCTCCTTTTTGGCTATGATGCTTTCCCTTGTGTCTTCAATTGTTACCCCTTTCAGCTTATTCCCATGTTAACATTACCAACATAGCAAGAGACAACGTTACAACCGATCTCTTTAATAAAAGGGCCATTCTCCATCTTAATGCTTCTTTCCGTGCCTCTTGTGAGCCCCGGGAACAGTCCTCACAGCAACAGTCGTGTTCTGCCCCGTCTCGGCGACGGCGTGCACGACAACGTCGTCGCCAAACGGCCACTCGCCGTCGAGCTCGTCGCGCGCGTCAAACTCGACAAAGTTGCTCGAGTCGAGGCACCGGCGGGCGGCGGCGAGGGCGTCGGCGCGGAGGACGTAGCACCCCTCGATGTGCGAGTCCTGCCGGGCGCCGGTGCGGTCGGCGTCGTAGTCGACGGTGGTCTGGACGACGTAGTGCAGCAGCTCTGCGCCCTTGGGCAGGACGAGGGAGCCCGAGGGGGAGGCGAGGAGGGACTCGTTGTTGGGGGTAGTGTCGATGCTGGTCTCGAGGACTTGGCCGGCGGGGGCGCGGGCGTGGACGAGGACGCCGTCGGGGTGGTTCCAGTCCTCCTGGTGCTCAGAGGAGGAAGGGCGGACGGCGTACTCGGAGAAGTCGTCGGGTTGGTAGTTGAGGTCCTGGAGGGCCCGGGAGGCAAAGGCCTTGGCGGCCGGGAGGGAGGCGTGGGTGCCGAGGACGAAGACGGAGCGGTTGGCTCCGGAGGGGTCGGCGTGGTAGTCGACGACTGTGAGGACGGTGTGGTAGAGGAGGTCAGTGTAGACGCTCATGGTTGTGACTTTGTATTGTTGTAGTGGTGAAGCAGAGTATTATGAGTAATACGGTTGCAGGATCAGTCCAGGTCGCATCCTCCTCCTCAAGTCCCTGATATATGCCACTCCTCCCGCTCTAGACTCGTCGTCATATGAACCATCACCTCATTCTTAACCTCCGCATTACACATGCTCTTAGATGATTCTTCCACGAGGTTCCTGCTTTCCCGGCTTGCTTAGTGTGTAGGTGGCTCTCGAGTGTTGCATGACAAGTCTCGTTAGGTGGCCACGTGATGGAGTCGAATCAGGTGAGGAGACAATGTCCGGGTCGCCAATCTTCGGGAATTGGAGCCGCGAGCTCCGAGGATCATGCATGAGGATGTTTTGGGGTACCCCAACACTCGCATTGTGCGCCTGGTGGAGGGGAGAGAGAGCTCGGGTTTGGAAGATGCGTGTAATTGGGACAATATATATAGGTGCGAAGCGGACGGTTTATAAGGCTATATTTCAGTATTTGGTTACATTTTCGTAGCTACATGGTCTTCTTACATTCCGTTGTAGCTCTTTGTCTGTACTTGCTTTGCTGTTTCTAACTCATCATCCAGTTTCGACGTGGTTCGCATCGACATCCATCTCATCAGAAAGGAAGGGAATGAAACAAGACAATGCCTGGGTATTTATGTGAAGAGATCTAATAGTACATACAATGCGAATCACTCACAGAAGCAGCAGAGACCTCTCCAGCCTCTCGGACTTATTCATGCAATCGCCATGAGAGATGAGATAGAGGACATTCTTCTTAAAGAAAAAATTAAGACGAGAGATTGTCTACTTCTCTGTTGCCAATAGGGATGTTTACTGGCAAGGACTTAAGAGCCAGCCACCACGCGAGAGGGATGCGGCTGCGGAATCGAGCGACACTGTACGACGACGTAGCGGAATTAAAGACAGGCTACGCAAAAGAAAGATTCATCATGTTGTCTCGGTACGCTGGCAAGGTTTTGACTTCTTTGGCGTCTTGGACGAGCTGCAGGACTCAGCCACGACGAGACACGGTATGCTGCTCCCAGACTATCATCGCCATTTCAAAATTCGACAGTCTCAGGTGGTAGGAGTTTGGAACTCTACAACGGTAGGGTTAGCCGGCCTAGGTTTTCGGTTACTGTCTTTGGAGATGGTGCTGGAAGTATGCTTAGATACCATGGGAGCGCTGAGGGTGTGTTATGATCTGTGTCTATTGGAAGACAGGCGAGATATTAAATCTACCAGTAGTTTAAAAACTAAGGACGTATTATCTCATCAATAAATAACCAGCTAGGCCTATGGAAATACTTTAATGTAGGTAGTGATAATAGCCGATGTGTTCTGGCCTTCTAAGCGGGTTCCAAAATAAATCAGACTTGTTTTCCTA
>JALNIO010000809.1:29850-62256 GCA_023509875.1 Rugonectria rugulosa | reverse complement strand
GGGGGGGGGGAAGGACCAAGGAGAGAAAAAAAAAGAGTGGAGTGCAAATGGTCCAGGGCCGCGCAAGCTTGCAAGCATCAACAGAATGACCAACGACGCTCACCGGTCTGACTCTGCCAAGCTCCAGGGTATGCCTCACCAAGAGGCTTGAACCAACCGCTGTAGCGCACCTCTCCTTCACATCTTGTTCTTCTAAACGTTCCTGGATGGAGTACTTGATGCTTCGTGCGGCCCGACCACATCAAGCAGAATTCCCTCCCTTCCACCACCCCCCCTTTGGGGCATCGAGCTGTCAGGCTGGAGCTAGGCAGGCAGGGGAACGCGAGAGTCACGACGCTGGTGCAACTAGAGTAATCAATCTCTTTTGCTCATCAACACTCGGTAAGTTTTGAAGATCAACATCACCGACGAGGTCTATAACATACGCACACCAAAAAGTGGCCTGACTTTTTCATATTAACGGCGCTTGCGTCTAGAATACCGAGGGGAAAAAGGTCTTAGTGAGACTCATCGTGACGCAATGGTGAGATGAAGACCGCACGGTTTGGCTTACACCGGTTTCCAAGCTGGGCCTAGAAGACAAAAAAAAAAGAAAGAAAGAAAAAGAAAAACAAATTTGACCGTAATTTGACGGGCACAGCAGCAGGGCGTAAGCAACACGCTTTTTTCCTTCTTCATCCCTTCTTTAACTTCCTTTATTCGATTAGCATGTGCTACAAGTACATGTACCTCACCGCCAGGCTGGGCGACGGAAAGAAAAACAGAGTTCTCATTGACGTCTGGGAGCTACTGTCAGGGGTCGTGGTCGCTGTAAGCCGGCAAGTCGTGAATGGCTTCAAGTCTCATCTCACGTCCTCGTGATATCTTAGTCCATTCTCGTCGACCTTCATTTCTTCCCAATTCACACTCGGCACCATCCGAAAGTCTATTGTACCACTAGCCTCTTGGAAGAATATGACAGGTCTCATCTTCACCCGCGCTTACTTCTTATCTAGACTTCATAGCCATGTTGTATGAAGCATAATGATGTATTCATGCCTCTTTGATGGACGAGACGAGCAACCAAGATAGTACGAGCCTGTCTAGGGTAGGTAAAATAAGAGGTTGATCAGCCATGTTGATCTCTACATAATTACATCCATCACAAATCCACCCTTTTCTTGTCGGTCAACAAACACCATTTCTTTTCCCTCCACTAATAATGCCTATCCTACTCCATACGTTCCAGTACGCAGGTTTCAATGACATCTCCGTGACGTGAGATGGATACTGCTGACTCCTTCTTGCCTTGGAAAGTTTCTATCCTCACTGCCGATCTCGATTCGAGGCCATGATCGAACCACTTCCTCGTCGTGATATATCCCGAGGTAAAATTGTGATCCGAGGCTTCGTATCCATGTCAAGACCCCAAAACCCAATGCTACAAATTACTGCCTAGTAACATGCAGTACCAGTACCTGCACCAGCCAAGACAAAGCCAGTCGCAAATCGCATGTCGCATGTTCCTTGCGTATTGCCTGCCCTGAGGGACATGTGCCTATAACGGTTGGAATATCGTGTCAAATCCTTCGCCCACTTTATCGGGGTTCGAATTATCCGAATATATTTCCGTAGACACCCTTGGTCCCTCAGGTTCGGTCGAATGGGTCATCAATAGCGGCCTTCCGAGTCATGATATGCCCTCTTGTGAAACCAACGGTGTGGTGAAGCCTCCCCCGGATCACCAACAGCAATTGGCCCTTTTCTCCTGCATTAGTGTTACTGGTCAAATTCCCGTGAGTCGGTATTTTGAATCAATCCCTGGGAAGTTGGCCACTGTTCCTGAGTAGTATGCAGGGTATTCGGAGAAAAGCAGGGCTGATGAGTGGTCCATCCCCAGTGCACGTCGATCACTGGCCAACAACGCAATTCACTGGACGACGATTCCGGCGTCATTGTCGCGGGAACATTTTGCCGCCTCAACCGTTCCTGTTGGTTTCAGTTGCATTGCTTGCCTTGACGCGCTCCTAGGAGGCCGAAATTACTCGTCGTCAGTTCCGGTCAGTTTTCTCCGCTTAGCTCCTCTCCGCACTGTGACGTCTTGATGTCCAATGACGCCTGCATCATCATCACCCGCCCCCTCATCCCCACCATTGTCAGACGCGGGAGCGTCATCTGCTCCCTCCGTAAAGACAAGATCGCCGCTCCGGCCGAGAACCTCCTTGCCAGCTTCTTCAAGTAGGATACCCAAGGCCAGGAGGGCCGTCTCGTCCATGCTTCGCTCGGCTACGTTTGTATTACCGGGAGGTTGGCGATAACGACTCTTGGCGCTATAGAAGGCGCTTGCATAACCATGGATGGCCTTCAATAGGTCGCTCTCGGGTAAGATTTCTTGTCCAGCACGGGGCAGATCTCGTTCATTTGCGTAATAGATGTCGTGTTCCAGGTAGCGTGTAGGTGCACCTTGTCGCCGAAAAAGAACCTCATCTGGAGCTAGCGGCGTTTCCTTTGTAGAGTATTTGATGCTCTTCGGACTTTGTGGCTGAGGGATCCTCTCGTCCCCTTGGAGACCTTGGTTATATGATACCTTTCCTGCTATGTATGAGCTTTACACGATGGTATACAACGCTCCGCCACTTACCAGCTACTGCATCATATATGGTTGCATGTCGACGCTTTGCGAGGGGAGTGAGGGCTTGCTCATTTTGAGACGCGCTCTTCGATACCTTGCCAGCTGAATCATGGAGGGGTATCACGAACTTTTGGTCTTTTTCCTCTTCCATGCCGTCTCAATTTAACGCGTGGTTGATGTTGAATTTCAAGGCGAATGCCAACAGATGGTGAAGTGTTTCCCTATATGTGGGCAATGTGACATGATTTGAGAGTGAGAGGGATCATGAACTTTGCGCGTCTGAGATGCCTTTTGGGTCCGCAAGCTTGCGATAATCGACGCAATAGTATTGCAAGTTGTAGTTGATATGTAAAACGAAGAGATTCCGACAATAAATGTCAATGTTGAAGTTGAAAGAGTACACGTGAAGTCGAAGTCAAACAGAGTTTGAGACGATTGATATTTTGGTAAAATGTGGGGGGACGGGACCCTGCAGTAACGCCCCAGCAGTAACGCCCCAGCGACATCGATAGCAACAGCAAACTTTCAGGCTGACATCATCACCAACTTTACTTTTACTCCTGCGCTTGCGAATGCGAATGCTCAACTTGAAGATTCATGCGCTTCATCAATCTCAAGGGACAATAGATCGAATAACTCTGCCTTATCCGACTCATCCAGCGCCGATGAATGCAGTCCCAGCTCCTGGCCCGCGAAACGGGTGATCTCAGCCCCCGAGACTTTGCCCGATCCATCACCACTCAACTCCTCCGATCATTTGCGCCGACTCCTCAGCACCGCTTCAATGGAGAGATTACGGCTCGCGCTGATCCCGCTGGCGTAGACGAACGCGCACACAACATCCGCGCTCACGGCGCAGGTGTCAGCTCCCTCGCCCTCGACAAGTTCGATGGACGCCTTTTGCTGTCAGGCGGCGCAGAGGGCGCCATCAAGATATGGGACCTCGAAGCATGTGGCAACCCTCACAAGGTGTACACCTTCCGTCCTGTAGGGATAATACCCCGGGCGGCTCAGGACCAATCATCGGCAGGGCATACTCATGGCATCACTCATCTCGCTTTTTACCCATTCGATCCCGACGCCTTCCTGTCGAGCGCCTACGACAAGAAGTTGAAGCTCTGGTCAACTCAGACCTGTGCACTCTCGGCCAGCTTCGATTTGAACGCGACGATATATTCCCATTCCACGAGCCCGATTGCAGATCACCTCCTTGTTGCTGCTGCGACTCAACACTCTAATGTGAGACTTGTGGATTTGAAGTCTGGTTCTGCCGTACAGGCCTTGGTGGCCCACGGTGGTCCCGTTTTGTCCACAGCATGGAGTCCACGCCATGATCATTTACTCGTTAGTGGCCACTCCGACGGAAAGGCTAGAGTATGGGATATTCGACGTGCCGGGGGCGTGATTGCCGAGCTTGACCAGGAGGACTCTTTGGGGGTGGTTCACAAATTCAACCATGCAACAGCTGCGGGCTTGGATTGGAACCAAATGCCCCATTTTAGAGCTTCCGCCAAAGCCCATGACGAGCCAGTAAACGGTCTACAATGGACAGATGACGGAAGATACATTGTTTCAGCTGGTTTAGACCGACAAATCCGAGTCTGGGATGCAGCAACTGGTGCCAATACATTGGCCAGTTTCGGTCCAGTCATTCAGAATCAACATGCGAAAACAGCCTCTCTTTTGGTGACACCTTCCTCGCTGTCAGCTGGAAACGAGTTATTGGTTTGGGCCAATGAACAAGAAATTCTCCTCCTTGACCTGCATGACGGAGACGTGGTAACTCGTCTGCGAAGCCCAGCAGTGACAAATCCGGTTGGCCCTCGTGGCAGTCAAATGGGGAGAAATAGAATCACGAGTATTGTGTGGCGAGGAGCTGGCGGGGGCGGGCATCTTGTCGGACCTGTCATGGGCGGTGGGAACTCTTTGGGAGCCATCTATAGCTCACACATGGACGGGCAGATTCGAGCCTGGACACCCCATTTACACGGGCAAGACGATATCGACGAGGAAGAGGAGGTGAATGAAGATGAGGAAACTAAGAGACGGAAGAGAAAGGCTGTCGACAATGCGTACAAAAGTCTGATGGGAAAGAAGATCACCTTTACGTAGGTCAAATAGCCTCATCTCGCACCCAATTAAGGAATATCTATCTATCTGTAAACTGGCAGACCATCCAGGGCAATAAGATCATGAGAGTCCGTAGACCGTCCCGAGTTACTCCGAACGCCAGTGCATGCCTTGCCATATCACACATTTCATTTCAAACCATTCCCTCACAGGACAACAACCACAAGACAAAGCCAGCCATCCGGGTACGCAGCTTCTCGCATCAGCTCCTCCACGGGGGCCTCAAAGGGCACGGGAGCGCCGTGCATGACCACCTTGGCCAGGACGGGATCCCGGCTGCTCGGGAACAGACCGGGGAGCACCTCCCTGAGCGCCCGGCCCAGCGGCCGCGGCCTCCTGTCCGGGCCGCTCGCGGGGACGAGGGACTGGACGACCTTGAAGGAGCCGGGCTCCGAGGATGGGTCGGCGCTGCTGGTAGTAGGTGAGGAGGGGATGTAGATACGCAGGGGAACGTGCTTGAGGGCCGTGGGCGCGTTGAGGAGGCGGGTGTTTATGCGGTTGTAGGATTGGTAGTCGTTGTCGATGACCGAGTTCCATAGCTGGGTGGTGTGGTCCTTTGACATTTTCATGATTTGGTTGGCGTTGCCGTTGCGGATGAAGTCGGCCTGGGGGGAGTCAGCCAACTGAGCCAACTTTATATGTGTATATATGTTTTCATAAAACAAACTCATCGCATTACATCAAAGAAAAGAAGAACACCTCGCAGAACAAGAAACAGAGGGGGAAAAAAACCAAAAAAACCGGCCAGTCTTCAACATACCTCTTTCACGCAATTAAGAAACGTATCAGCAATATCCCACCCCACCCCCTCGCTCACCGTCAACCTCCACGGCAGCGACGGCTGGTACAGGTCCACCAGCAGGCCGACGGCCAGGTTCCTCAGCTGCACGTCCTCGAAGTGGAAGCTCGAGCAGGGCGCCCCGAAGAAGAGCGACAGCCGCGGCAGCAGCAGCGCCAGGTAGCCGAAGCGCGGGACCGCCGCGACAAAGGGCGTCGTCGGCGAGGACGGGTGCGTGATGTGCAGGGGGATGCGCGCGTTCCACAGGGTTTGGGGGATGGGGGACGTCATGATGAGGGCATGGTGGACTAGAGTCTAGGAATGGAATGAAGAATGAATGTCGGAAGGGGTCGTTTGCTTCCCGACGAGAGATTGTTGCGAGGTCTTGCGTTGAAAGGATTCAAAGACAGAGGTAGAGGTGGTGAGGCTCGTCGCGGCCAGAGTGTAGGGTAACATTGTTTTTTGGAGGGGTTGTAATGGGCTGATAAGATAAGGCATCCAGGCACCCTTGTGGGCTGACTGTCCGCCTGATGCAGGCAGAAGAGTTCATTTTCTTTACGTATTCGCCTGCATGTGACAGCTTAGAGTACCTGTGTTGTGAGATTCAAACGATAAAAGTTTCAAAATATATGTATTTGAATAGAAACTTTGTTGTGTATATGCTTCCTTGAGGCCACTGGTCTATATTAGTACCTACCTTGGGATGGAATATCTAGATGATCGCAAGCTCTTTACATACGTGTAGATACATAAATTCGTGGCATGAATTACGCGCGAGTTGGAAGTTAGAATTAGGCTTAAAACTAGTTTCATTCCCTGGTAAATAGATTCAGATTTTATGAAGTTGAGTTGCAGATCTATCCAGCATTTTCTTAAAGTTGTCTTGTAGTGACGACGCTTGTATTAACGGACAGTTACAATGTTAGACAAGGTCCAGCCTAGACATAACATCACGTCATCAAAGGCACAATATTTTAACAAGGCTAATCAATATCGAAATTCATCAAGTGATAATCCGTAACTAATCATACAATGCCATTCCTCATTCCATTCATTATCCTCTCACTCACAGGCCACGGTGCTTTTCCTGGTGAGAAATGCTGTGTCTCCGAGAGTGGTCATGAGCATCGTCGTCGTGGGAAACGACGGGAGCACCAATGTGCTTCTGCATCACCGAAGGGGGCACCTGAGCTGCATCCCTGGGATCCCTGTGCGCATATGCCGACGATGGTTCGTTTCTGCGGAGAATTAAAGCGTTAAATAGTGCGTGGGATTAATGAAAAAGCACCGGAGAGGTCGCGTCGACTGCGACTTACGATCGGGAGAAGGTCTTGTCGCCGCCGACGGTCTTGCTGCCGTCAAGGTTGCTGTCCACACGAGGATCGGCCTTGTTGAGCATGTCGGATTTGTGAGGACCGGCAGTGTTGGGAGCAGGGCCGGTAGACTGAGCGCCAAAAGTCTGGTTCTCAAAACCGCTGTCGCGGGTAGAGGAACCATAGGTGTTACCGGTGGTTCCAATGTTCTCACGACCAAAGTTGTCACCCTGAGTGTAGCCAGAAGAGCCAAGGTTTTGACCGGGGGTAGTGTGAGTTCCGTGGTGTCCGGTGGTTCCAAAGGTCTCACCAGAGCGGCCGCCAATGTTACGGCTGTTGTCTAGGTCGGAGTCGATGCGAGGGTCGGCAGCATTAGCGACTCGGCTGTTGTGGTGACCATAGGTACCCTCAGGAACGTTGGAACCGAGGTTCTCACCGCGAAGGCCCTCAGACTGGTAACCCTCTCGGCGAGGCTCGTGAGTGGCAAGCCCACTGCTGAACTGGGTGCCCTCACCAACGTTGTGAGTGCCAGTGCCAGATGTGCCATGAGGGTTGGCGCCCAAGTTTCGGGAGTAGTCTCGGTCAGAGTCGACACGGGGGTCGGCCTTGTTCAAGGCGTTGGACTTGTGAGGACCATCGGTCCTGGTGGCAGGGCCATCAGTAGTGTTGATGGGTCGGTTCTCAGAGTAGGCTCCAGCGCCGGAGCCATACTCGCCGGCACCGGAGTAAGCATCAGTGCTGCCAACCTCGTGGCGGGCGCGGTGATCGCGGTCAGAGTCGATGCGGGGATCAGCAGCGTTGGCGGTGCGGCTGCCGTGAGGACCATGGGTGCCTTCAGGCTGCTCGGACTTGTCCGAGTGAATGGCGTTCTTGACCTTGTCGATGAGTCCAGACATGATTGCTGTTTTGAAGTTTTAGGATGTGGTGGTAGAAGAAGGAGAAGTCTTGGGAGTTTGTGTTGTGATGGTTGTGTAGATGATTGGATTGTAGGAGTGATGAAGAGAAAAGTCTATTGATGACAGGAGATGATGGCAACTTATATAGCTGGACAGTATCCCCTCTAGAGTCTTGAGGAGGCGCCATCGAGCAGTAAGTTTTGCAAGAATAGCATCAAACAGGGACAATCTCACAAAGACCAAGGATCAGTACGAACCCACCCAATCACCCGCTTCCTCTCGCGTCATGGCGTCTTCCATCACACGTTGCCTGTTGCTGATGGTTGTCAAGTTGTTCAACCACTGCCGTGAACCCTGGCCATGGTCCGGAGCAAGCAATTGGCCGAGGCGTAATGTCGATGCGGGCTCAGGAACATCTCAGCGTCATCTTTGCATGGAGTGACGTCCACGATGCAAGCCATGCTGCAGCATTTCTTGATGGGATTGCCGCCAAGGGGGAGCAAACTGTGGAGAAGGCCATGATGGAAGAGGAATTGGCGGCTTGGTAACTGCTTGGTTGCTATGGAGGCTCAAAGAGGGAGACGGGAAGAAAGAGAACAGGTCCGAAGGAAGCTAGTGACGCAGGTGCTTCGGAACATACGTAGATCGTGCTTGTGGCTGGTGGTGGCGTAAGCTCTCTTGACAAGCTGCCAAGCTGCCCAACTGCCCTGTTAGCCTGTACATACAGCAGCCCCCCGCACTTGATCTGCGGGGTTGCATCATCGATTCTGTGGCTTGCCCCTCCACCTCTCCACCCTCCACCCTCCACCCTCCAACATGCTCATACTCATCCTCGTGTCCCCCTTCTACATACCGTCGTCCATCATCAACTGCCCGGCCTCTAATCACATCACCGTTGGAGGGAACTTGGCTAGCTTCCGGATGAGGTCAGAACTGCTTCTTTCTTAGCGTGCTCGTTCTAGAACCCTGCACTATCCGAACAACCAAGGTCATGGGTGTGCCACAATGACGGTGATATTCAGCGGTACGTGCGTGCGTCCTTGGGCCTGCAGGAGGAGCAGGCAGCGCAGCTTTACGATCGAGATCGTAGGAGGCCTCTACATGGGTTTATCGGGAGTTTTGTAATTGCGCGATTCTTTATTCTGCATTGACATTGGTTATCTGATTGATTTTCTCCTCTAAAGATTTGCCATCATGTAGATCCGCATTTGTCAAGCTGACCGAACTCTGGTGCAAGCATGACGACCGGGAGCCGAATTGCACAACCAGCGTAACATGCCACGCAAGTTCCAACAAGATGTTCTGGTATTCTCTTTTCTGTCTTCTTGGGAATTTCCATTCAGACATGCCAGACTCTGTAATTGCACTTTTGTAGCTTTGAAATTTGCTTGGTACGCCTGACGTCAAGTGGCATGCCGGACTCCCAAACAACAGGTTTTGATACTCGCACCAGACCCAAAGTTGAAGTTGAGATACAAAATTGATTATAGAAAATAGTCATAGAGGCTAGGAAAGTTGTGTGTGTGTGTGTGTGTATGTGTCGGCGGATTATCCCGTACTTGCTACGTTAGTATCATTCATTCCAGTTCCAATATTAATTCCCAAGCAGTCATCTCTCCAATAGCAAACAAGAAAAGAATAACAGTGACAACACCTAATTCTCCTCCTCCACGTCCATGCCCAGCATGGACTAGTCCGGGGTATCAAGTAGCATAACACTTGCAATTGACGCTTGTATTTCAGAGACAAGGTCAGATGAACATACTCCGCTTCGTGCGCTTAGACACGGCTGCGGCGGTACCAAGGGTGACGACGAGCATAGGCGGCATCGGCCCTAGCGACACGCTCCTCACGCTTGCGAACCCAGAAGAAGCCGACAAGGGCAGAGACGAGCCAGAGAAGGGCGGAGAGAAAGGCAAAGGCAATGTCGGCCTTGAACTTGCCGCAGGTGTCACCACGTGGAGAGACGTTGTGCCAGTTGAAGACGGCGCCGCAGCTATCACCAATAAGCTAGAGGGAGGTTTATGTTAGTTCTTTAGGTCTTCCAAGGGTGACTATGATATGGGGCGGCATGGACAGGAACTTACATCGACCAATAGGCCAAAGGCAACCCACCACAGGATGCTGATGAGAAGGTCCACGGGATAGTGGACAAATGTGCCCGAGAAGGGGATCAGCCAGAGCAGCGCGAGAAGGATGGAGATGCCAGCGACCACCTCGGTGTAAATGAAGCGGCCGAGGTCCCAGCTGCTGGCGTGGGACTTGTGCAGGTAGTCGCCGGTGACGCCAGCGACAATGGCGGCGAAGACGAGCTCGGCGGCTCGGAGGGCCAGGCTGACGATGCGGTCGAGCGCCATGGTTGGTTGGTATGCTTAATGTTGAAAACTCGTTGCTTATTGGTGTGCAGTCTACACTTAAAACACAAGCCCGTAAAATTCTTGATTCTTGAGCGAACCTGAAAGATTGGAACAAAGATGTACAACTGCAATGTCAAAATTTCAACATCGTTGTGGCCAGGAGATACCGCCCATTATGTATTTCGACAACTCATTGCCAAGTTGCTTCCCACGCGTCCCTCCAGTTACTCTACAAATGGCCACATGACAATGACGCCGGCCGCCACACCCCAACGAAAAAGAAGAACAGTCGAAGCCGGTTTCCCACAGCCTCATCGCTTCAAAGCCCAGCCTGTTGTACACGTTGACCCCCAGGCCGCGAAAGGCTCCCCCAAGTTCGCCAAGCTTGGCCTCGTCCAGGTCACCAAGAATGAGGTCATGCGGGAACAAGGGGTCTGGGGGGTTTGGTGATGGGGGGGAATGCCACGTTCATCTGAAACACGAATGATGTCGCGAGGGCCAAGACAAGGCAAACAAGGGCCAGTCGTTGCACCCAGGTGCAACCAAAGCAAGGCCTTTGGGTTGCCGTCTGAACCGTCCAAGACAATGTTTGAGCCTACAACGCGCGTCACCGAAGTAGGGCTACAAGGGTTCCAACTGTGCTACGCCGCTGCCAAGAACGTGCAACCCCGGGCTTTTGTTGTACGAGGACAGGGCGTTTTCGTATGGCGCAGCAAGGACTGCTATCAGATCGAGCATGCAGAACCAGTATTTGTGCCTGGTCGAACATCTCAATGATGTCTTCCATTGAGTTCCCTGTAAAGATGGCAGCATGTTCGCAGCAGGAGTTGGGATGGAGAGAGATACTTGGGTACTATTCCCGGCGCTTTGGGCTGCACACATGACACTTCTGTAAAGGGCATAATGACTCCCAACAGAGAGTCACAACACCGCTCCTCTTCCCCGTACGTAATAACTTTAATGGTTTGGGTGACCAGAAATGGCATCAACCTGTCTACTAAAACTGGACATGAAGGTTGCGATAGTCTTTCCCGATCGGATAGGTGCCGGTCGAGAGTGCGGCCGGAGCCCCGGGGTCCACCATCGGAGTGGCTTCGGCGGCCGGCGTACGTGTTCACGGCGGTCTGTGCCGAGGAGTCTCCACTGCAAAGCCCCCTTCGGAGGTAGGCTTTCTTCAGCTGGGTAGGGATAGCAGCTCCTGCATATTGTGGCTGATGTTGCTGTGTGAATACGTGTGAAGGATGGAGATGGCGCCGTGGTACCATTCAACGGCATATAGTAGCCGTGGAGGAAGAATAGATGAGTGCTCGTCAAAGCGCTTTACAATAGCAAATGGAAACATGACAGCATTAGTAATGTTGGCAGATGATATGGTCCCATTTACAGAGTATTCATTTACACATAAATCAAGTGTGCGTTTAAAGTGTAGGTACCATACATTCCACTGAATTGTCAGCCCTCACCCTTTACTGCGTTCGCCGCACAGGAAAGTTTTCCCACGGGCTTCACAAGTCCTTGATTTACTATTCAAAGCACAGAATGTAAATTATTTGCACTTGAAATGCCTAGTGAGGTCTCATCCTGTGGTGCTGCTAGTGAGTGCTAGAGTTGCTCATGTCTTGGAACCTGGTCTCATGATACTAATCCAGTCTCACCTTACTAAAGCTTTACCACCCTTTTCAGTCTCGAATGACCAACTTACAAATGCCCGACTTGTCTGACTTGTAAGAACTAATACCTTGAAATAATTCCGCTTATCAGCTGGTTGAATTGAAAGGCGTAAGGATGAGTGTGGAATGAAGAACACTGGGTTATTCTCCCCGGTACATCCCATCAAGCCACTTTGCAAATCATCGTCCACCGATCAATTTCCCGTCCAACCACAACCTCTCTTTACCTTTGAACTATTCCGAGTTCATCTTTACAATGTCAACGACATCCCGGTAATAGCACAGTGCTTAATACAAAAGACTATTTACCCGGAATTACTTCCGCGCCAGCTAGCTCCAGGCCTCGGCTGGCGGGTGCTTACCCCACGTCAGATGCCATCCGGGGAAGGAAACCAGAGTCTTGTGAAGAACGTTCCGCATTATACATAAGCAAGGTGCGGAATAGCTCGTTGTGATGGCTTATCATCTTTCTGCTCGTTCCAGAGCTCATCATGGACTCGTCCGGAGCAGACAAGGGTTTCTTTCAGAAGCCTCCCGTCTTGAACAACCAAGTGTACGACGATGTCACCTTTCAGAGGTGCTTCAGGTGTAAGGCATTCACAATAAGTCGTGTAACTTTTCTTGAGTTTTAACTAACTTGATCAGTGTTTCTTCCGCACGATGTAGCATCAAAGGTTGAGACTGAGGTTGCTGAACTGGGCAAGCAAGTCATCTCCGACCAGGTTTTTACCTGGGTAACCGATGCCGAACATAACAAACCGTACCTAAAGGGATCAGGCAGAGACGCTTTCGGCAAATGGCGTGGTGAGCTTGTTACCAGTGAAGGTTGGCGTGGTTTGCAAGACTTTGGCCTCTCCCATGGGTGAGTTCCCCTTTCCTTCAAGAAGGCGAGCATCAATCTGATGCCCTGATTTATTGGCAGATTCGTTGCTGCAGGATACGATACCCCCTTTGGCCCGTATTCGAGACCATATCAGTTTCTCCGCATCCAGCTTTGGACGGCGTCCAGCGCAAATGTCACCTGTCCCTCCGCAATGCAAGACGGCGCTGCCCGACTCTTGCAAACCCACCTTACGACTCCGAGTCTGGCCTCTAAGTTTTCAGACGACGAGAAAGCCGTGTTTCAAAACGCCTTTGACCATTTAATTTCCAGAGATTCTGGTTATGCCTGGACGAGTGGACAATGGATGACCGAACGAACGGGCGGAAGTGACGTTTCGCTGACTGAGACCATTGCGGTGCACCAGCCAAACCATCAGGTTCAGCTTGCGTCCAAACGAGAGGGTATTCCGTTGGGTCCCTGGAGCATCAGCGGATTCAAGTGGTTCTCCTCTGCGACAGACTCGAACATGACTGTCCTCCTTGCACGTACGCAGAAGGGAGGCATCTCGGCATTCATGGCGCCCATGCGTAAACACGACCCCGAAGCCACCACGCTGACAGGACTCCCGGCCCCCGACGGGCAGGCTCTCAACGGGGTCCGAATCCAGCGGCTCAAGAACAAGTCGGGGACCCAGCCGCTCCCGACCGCGGAACTCGTCCTGGAGGACATGCGCGGGTGGCTCGTCGGCCAGGAAGGCCGCGGGATTCAGCAAGTGAGCACCATCTTGAACTTGACCAGGATCCATTCCGCCGTCGCAGCCGTCAGTTACGTCGGACGCGGCCTTGCCATTGCCAGAGCCTATGCCCGAGTGCGAGAGATTGGCGCCGGAAAGGGTTCCAGGATGAAGTTGACAGAGAGTTCCCTGCACATGAGAACCCTGTCTCGAATGACTGCGGAATACCGACGGCTCATGTTGTTGACAATCTTTACGTCTTACATCCTCGGTCTCTCTGAGCACCCCGCTGCAACCCATCAAACTACCTCCTCAGCACTCAAGGCGCTGACACCGCAGCCTAGCCTAGTAGGCCCTCTCCTCAGGGTCTTGACCCAGCTGAGCAAGGCATACGTTTGCAAGCCCGCAGTATCCCTCGTATTCTCCTGCATGGAATCGCTGGGCGGCGTCGGCTATCTCCTCAATGAGGAGCAGGAATACCTCAACATCGCCCGGCTTCATCGGGACTGTGCCGTTCTGCCCATCTGGGAGGGTACAACCGACGTGCTCAGCACCGACTTTATCAGAGCTCTCAAGCACCCCAAAGGAGGAAAGGACTCGTTGGATGCCCTCGGCAGCATTATCAGATCTGGGTTTTCGTACACTGGAAAGTGTGCGAAACTTAGTGGTTGGGACCCAGTTGGGGAGTGGGAGCGATTGAGAAACCGCATAGAGAATAAGCCGTCCACTGAACTCATGGGCGAGGCGAGAGATATTCTTTGGCGAGTAGGGGATTTGTTGGTCGCTGTGCTTCTATATGTCGATGCGAGCAGCGATGGAGACACTGTGTCGGAAGACATATTTTCTCGATATATGCAGGAGAAGGGACTCGTGAAGAGCCACGAAAAGCATTCTGCGAGTGATGGACTGGCACGGGACATTGAGATTGTCTACGGATCTGCACTAGGTGACATGGCATCGAAGCTCTGAGAGTCAGGTTGGGGTAGTTTCGATAAAACCAGCACCAAACTGAGGTTTCTCTGTTGATCCTGCTGAAGTAAAAAAGGCCTATGGTAAATATTACTTCTGGGGGGTCCCAAGGCAAGTCCAGTTATGGAAGAGGGCGACATGTATTCCATTAAAGACCCGCCAACCGAGACCTCAAAATATGCCCTAAGGACGCGCCCTGGTCGGGGGAGATGTGAGACGAAGCTGCTGCAACTATAGGAGTGAGACAGGAGACGTCGGATTTTAGATGATGGGAGCGAGTTGGTCAAGTTGTTTTGGATGAATGATGATCTGGTTGGGTGAACTGCCCTGTGTTGTTGGTGCTTGACCTCGTTTGCACAATAGAATCCCCATGATATTCCAACTGTGAGAGACAGAACAGGGGCCTGCAGTATGCGTGTGGTCTTAGCGGTAAAGGGATGCCAACTCGACGGGATCTTATCGTTGTAGAATAATCATATCATAGAGATTGCAGCTGATAGATGATGAATCTATTATAAGTCGTATCGATCGAGTTGAGTGCAAGAGCTGTCGTGAACATGGCGAGACGTTTCGGTGAGACGGGCAGGTACGTGTCACGTGTGCAACGGGATAACGGTAGCTGCAGAGCAGTTGCAGTTGCAGTTGCAGTTGGCTCTACTAAGCACTAAACAATGTACTTCAAATAGATACGTCACAACACTGAAACACTTGGATTTTTACTTGCATCCATCCATCTGATTCGTTTCTTGCAAGTGATAATCCTCGTCACAGAAAACCTCACATCCGGCCAAGCAACTCAGCAGCCGACGGTCACCGCCGGCCCCCGCTCTTCCGCTCCGTCAACCCCGTCGACCCTGCTTACCTGCCCCATTTGGGCTTGAGTTGTCTCGTCACATAAAACACCGAGTACTTCCTCTTGCTCATCTTCCATGACAATTATCAAAAGTCGAGTGGTTTTCAAGGACAATCTCACTTTGCTCTCGGAGGCGAGACGTCCAAGATCGTGGGATAAGTAACTACTAACTAGTTCTTGCGTCACCTCGGTCTCGGCTGCAACAGGCATAGGCTCCCTCCTGCCCCTCTCATCTTTCATCTCTCATCTCCCGTCTTTCATCTCTCCTCACCTCTACCAAGTCTATCCCCGCAAACATCAAACATGGACGAGTACAGCATGTCCAACGAGGAGTGGGAGGAGGTCGCCCAGGACATTCCCTCGCTCTCCGACCCCTTTCTCCAGCAGTACCTCACCGGCCGCACCAACCTCATCAAGCAGGAAAAGACGAGCAGATCTGATGCCTCCTTCAGGGCCTCGCTGTCCCCCATTGCGAAGCGCGCTTGTGAAATTGTCGAGAAGCTGCGCGACCATGAGAACGCCACCATCTGGACGCCCCAGCTCGAGGAGGACCTTGCCCAGGCATCCAACGAGTGCATCTTTCCGGGCATGATGTTCATGATGGCCAAGGACAGGATGGAGAAGACCAAGCTGTGGAATATTGTGCGCCGCATGCCCAAGGGTGCCTTGCTGCATGCTCATATGGACGCCATGGTCAACTTTGATTTCCTGCTTGATGAGCTTCTAAAGACGCCTGGCATGCACATGTCGAGTGACCGTCCCCTCACCTCAGAGGAGGCGAAAGAGGATTCCATTGTGAACTTCCGCTACAGGGAGAAGGGGAGGACCGATAGCTCTATCTGGGAGGAGTCTTATGAGCCGGAAAGCTTCATTCACATCACAAAAGTGGCAGACGAATACCCTGATGGTGGAAGGACGGGCTTCATCAAGTGGCTCAAGAGTAGATGCACTCTATCCACCAACGACATGCACGAGCACCACCACGGTGTAGACGCCATCTGGGTCAAGTTTACCAAGTGTTTCGTCGTCTGTGCGACCATCATTCACTATGAGCCCATGTTCCGTTTTTTCCTGCGCCATCTCATGAGCGCTCTCAAGGAAGATGGTGTCAACTGGGCCGAGCTTCGGTAGGTCGCCCACTCACACCCCCTATTTTGATCCCTCTCTAACAGTGTTAGCTTCACCTGGCCACTCAACTATTGCCGGGACCGTCAAGAAGAGCCCGAAAAGGACTATGTTCACATGTTTCAAGTCTTGGATGAGGAAATCGCCCGTTTCAAGAATTCACCCGAGGGCCAGGGGTTCTGGGGACTGACAACCATTTGGACCTGCCTGCGCAGGTGGCCCACGCGACTGGTTATAGAAAATATGGACAACTGCATCGCAACCAAGATTGCTTTCCCCCACCTCATCGCAGGCTTCGACCTCGTTGGCCCCGAGGACTTGGGTCGGCCTTTGTCGGACCTCCTCCCAGAATTGTTCTGGTTCCGAAAGCAATGCGCTCAGGAGGGCGTTAACCTCCCCTTCATCTTTCACGCCGGAGAGACGCTCGGCGATGGCACGGATACCGACAGCAATCTGTTCGACGCCATCCTGCTGGGTACACGACGAATCGGTCACGGATTCAGCCTGTTCAAGCACCCTCTTCTGATTGACATGATCAAGGAGAAGCGCATCTTGATCGAATCGTGCCCGATCTCCAACGAAGTGCTCCGCCTCTGCAGCTCCGTAAGCGCCCACCCTCTCCCTGCGCTGCTGTCTCGAGGAGTGGCGTGCTGCCTCTGCAACGACGACCCAGCCATGTTGGGCCAGGACACGGCCGGCATGTCGCACGACTTTTGGCAGGCGCTCCAGGGCTGGCAGAACCTGGGCCTGGCAGGTATGGGCAGTCTCGCCGAGAACAGCATCAGATGGGCCGCCTTTGAGGACCAGGACCAGGCAAGCTGGATGAAGGACATCAAGGAGGCCAGCCTGGGATCTGGGGTCAAGGCCAAAAGACTACAAGAGTGGCAAGTAGAGTGGGAAAAGTTTTGTCTGTGGATCGTGACCGAGTATGGGGACGAGGTTGATTCTGATGATGCACCAACAAAGACAGAGCAGGAGGCAAAGACCGACTCACTGGCTTGATCTAGACCATCATGAAGACCATAGATTGAGGGATGGAGATGTTTTCTTTAGTTAGAACACTGGCGGTGCTCAACGCCCGCCATCGCAAGGCTCATGAAAAGGAGGGGGTGTTTAGGCGCATCAAGTTCAACACCAGCATAGAGGTTAAGAGAGGTTAGGCATCGTTTCATCATTCATATAGCAGCAATCTGAAACTTGTTATTTGTTACTCTAGATCAGATGTCACGACTTGATCGAGTGTGAAATGATACAACGAGCTCAATTGTTGGCTGCCAAAACTCGAGCGTGAGCTCACCCCTATTCTTCGACGTAGATTTCCAAGCCAAAGCGGAGAAAGGACGACAACGTGGTCATCAGCAGAGAAGAAACACCAATCTTACACACCCACACCTGCACATGGCCGACCAGGAGACTCCCGAGGCAAGTTACTGGTATATATTTCTCAGCCACTCGGAGAATCTCATCGGCCTAAAGTTGGCAAGCTCGTTGTTAGCGATGGCCTCATTCAGGGAAGCCGAACTGAATTCGTAGCGCCCCGAAGCCGTGGCGAGGAGCCGCTGATATCTCGCTGCCATGTCGTACTCTTGATTCTGGTGGTAATGAGTAATCCAAGGGACCAGTTGGGAGACCTGTCTGGTCTGGATCTGCATCGGGACTGGGCAAGTTAGTACACACAACTCCGACGTATGCTGTGTCCCAGGTCCAACTTACTTCCGAGATGTCGTCCACAGCTGCCCACAAGATCTCGCAGAGAGAGCCGGTCACCCCGCATGGTGTACTCGTTGGGCCAGTTTGCAGGGTTCAGCTGGACGGCCGCGACGATGAAGTTGGCAACATCGTACACCGAGGTCAAGCAGATACGCACCGAGTGGCCTCTTTCGTTTCGTTCCACAATCTCAGCTGTTGCATTTGGGATATCGAGAAGGTATGAGCCAGACTGTGACAAGCCCGAACTGGAACCCATTCCAAAGCCAGCCAGGCCAGAAGAGTGGAATCTTTCCATCAAGATGCCACAAGAAAAGATGGTGTATCGCATCCTTCCACCATTCTCGTAACTCCTCAGAAGATTCCTCGCTTCCGAGGCAGAATTATCTGGATCGAGGCCATCACCTTGCGACGGGCGTCTATCGAGTTTTCCTTCGAACTCGGCCGGTACAAACCGCTGCACGCCCGCGGCGACAGCGGCGCGGATCAGAGCCAACTGCTCAGGTCCTCTGACGACAGATATGACAAGCTGGACACCTCGAAGAGAGAACTCCAAGCCTTCCGGATCGTTGTAGTTGGTGACGAGGACTTGAACCCCAAGTTGCGCATATTCGGGTCGATTCTGAGGGCCTCTCGTTAGTTTCAACGTGGTCTAGTAACAATGATTAGTTTCTTCAACTCACGTATCTTGATAGAACGACAACGCTGTGGGCTTCGGGTGCTTCTGAGAGAGCTTTTGCAATGAGGTAGCCAAGACCGGCTCCTCCAGCCACAGCAATGCGCGTCATGATGAGTTGAGGAAATGAAGATAAGATGTCGAAACCAGCCAAATAGGCCGTGGCATCGGCCATCTAAATAGAAAACCGTCCATAGCGGCTGCTCTCAACGTTACACCGCACTCGCACAATAATGAGAAGAGCCTCATCTTCCCTGAGCGAATGGGAAAGACTTTGCAAAGTAATGGAGTCTGGAACTGGGTGATCCCAAGCTCACACGCCCCCTCCTTCGAAATGACTCAAGGGCGAAGAAGGGAGACAACCGCAATAACCTCACAAGCTGTCAGGCAGAAACTTGCCCCAAAAAAAACAACCTACTTCCAGTCTGGGGGTAAATGCTCGTACATGTCGAGTATATTCCGTGAACTCAACGAGTGGATACTCTTCGCCCCCAACTCTACCAACCTCCCGATCACAACGGTGGGGGGTGCGGTCTCAGGTTGAACCACCATCTTGTGCTTCCAGGAGTCAGGACGGGGGGAGAGGGAGACGGCGGCAGGTTCCGGTGATGGGAAGTCGTCCGGTGGTAGGTGAATGAGCACTTGATGATTGAATGGTGGCAACGGGCGCAGGGAGCAATTGTATATCCGAGCAACAATATAACCAAGGAGACGCACCACTGAGATCTCGTAGAACGACAGGCACCTTTTCTCGTTCAAGGTTGACTTTCTTCTTGGCCAGCTCAGTCTGCCTTCTTCACATGCAGAAGAATGACCTTCACAGCCCAGAATCCAGGGGTCACACTTCCATGTCCGTCACCTTAGTCACACGTCGGCGTCTCCAGAAGAGCGGCCGAGTAAGTCGTGGATACTGCTTGCGTGTCCGTTAAGTGCGGGTCGTGGCATGCGACCATATCACTGCTCGTTTGCACACTTCACGGGGAGTTCCTCGTCCAATCTGGATCGGATACTGCGTGGACATTGTCGACAACCTCTGACTCTGATGATCAGAGGTCACAAGCGTGAATTAGCCCTTGAGTCTCATGTACAAGGCAAGAAGTTTCCATATGCACAAGAACATGAGTGAACACACGGCTCCGGAATCATGTCAGTCTCAGGTAGTATGCAGCAACACTTCCGAATCCGTTGCTCAACATGCCCATATTCACAGGGACATAGACACATGGGCGTCATCTAAACTTCTCACCAGACTCCTCAAAGAGAAATGGAAAAGACAACATCTGAGACAGGAGATTAGCACCGAAACAGCAAGCAGAGTGGTTTCACTCACCCACATTCGGCCGGCATGTTGTGCTGCCATTGGCCGTCTAATATGCACATGGCCAGGCTTCACTGGCTTGTCCGGCACTATATTCAGGCAGTGAGCCTGGAGCCTGGAGGTTTGCGTCAGACTGGGCACAATTCGGTGGTCCACTGGGCAACAGACGAGCGTCTGCAGTTACAATACTAATTCCGTTGATGGGGGGCGAGGGGAACTGGGAATGCCGGCATATCTCGGCCCCGGTCCATCAGTGGGCGAGCTAATGCATCCTATCCCTGTCAGTCCTTGTAGGGCTGGACGGGGGCAATGGAGGGGAGGCGGGGAGGAGCCTGTATACAGCGAGCCAATCCCTCGGTCACGGCCGTTCCCTACATGCACTGAGGAAGTTTTTCATTTTAAACTGGCTGCTGGTTCGTCCGCGGGTGAGATCGCCTCTTGGACAGTTCGCCATCCGTCGCCTGAGGCGTCTGCATCACGTCTCTGTTGCCTTGTTGCCTTGGGGCTCGGGACTTTGGTACATCCTATTCGTCCGTCATCGAGCGTGAGATATTTTCCTGTCGTTCTATGGGTCACACACTTGGTTGTCCCCAACTCTTGATGATTCACGGCGGTCGACGTGAAGTTTACACACGAAATCGTCATGTCGGGTCGATAGCTGTCTCACAACACTCGTCTCACCAACCTTTGAGGTGAGCACAACCCTTTCTTCCATCTGTGTAAGCTTCATACCTTACTTGTCTCAATTATTAGTAATTAGAGAACCTACAAGCATTAAAAGCAGGTTCTCCCTCTTGGACAGATGCTCAAGTGGAGAAACTCCCACGGCCAAGGTGGAATAAAGATTGCGGCGCAGGTGCTCAATCATGACCCTAGTTCCGCTCCCACGTCACCAAATGGGATTCACCTACTTTACCCTGATGACTCTGATTCTTGAGGCTCTTTCTCTTCGGCCGAAGCTCACTGTCCCGCGGAAACAGTAGGGCCAAGTCGAGTCAGGGATACTCACCTCGTCTCGTCTAATCTCACTCCCCCAAGACTTGCTATTGGCATCTTACATTCGGTTCGCCTCTCAAAGCCATTCCGGGAAGTGTCTTGGCCACTGCTTCACCATCAATAATCTTGCAGCTCAGCTCCAGTCGGGCGTCTGATGTTCAGGTCAACGAACTACTCAAATCGGTCCTTAGATCCGGCGTGATCTTCTATTGGATAGCATGAAACGGCGTCTCAATCCGGCTGTGAATACAGAGCCCAATAGGACATCCCGAGGGGACCAAGAAAGCGGTCAAAGCCATTGACCTGAGGCAGCTGCACTTTGGAGCAAACCATACAAAATCTCGGGAAAAGTGCAATGCCAGATGATGTGCCGACAAGAAAACACCAAAAGATGACCGCTGCAGGACTTGGCCACGTGAGCACACACTTACATTTTGTTTTAGCCAAACATGTGGTCTCGGTCCGTCTTCGTTTCAAAATAACACAGAGCCGAGCCCAATAACAGAACATCTCGGACAAGACGCAATCCTCCCACTCCCTTGGTAACAAAGTCAGTCGTGTTCGGCACATGGATAAGACCTGACGCAGTCATCTTATGTCGGCTGGACGGAGAACGGGGGTTGTTAGTAGGCTTTTTTCTAGGCATATGCTCGTACAGCCAATCCCATCACTGCCTTGGCGATGTTGCGGCTCTGCTGTGCTTGAAAAATGTTCTGAACAGACCATTCCCAGTTTCTCTCTTGCCCGGCTGCCTACGCGATCTGACTCTGCATGTCAGATGTTCGTCACCCGTCACTGACCATCTTTGGGGGAGCAGTAGCTTCCCCTTGTCCAATGATTGGCTTCCGGAAGTCAACTTCCACGGCACCGGTATCATCAACTCGCAGAGCTTTCCATGATTGTGGTTCTCAAATGTGCCCTCATCCATTATCCATGCCTAGACCTGTAATGCGGTTTGTTCCCTTGCAGAACCACTTCCCTTTCTCCAAGCTTCAGTTGGGTCAACCCGTTGCTTGGCCACGCCCTTGGTTCCTTTCAACCCCCATCCACCACCCCCAGGCGTGCAAACAATGATCCGGTCACCAGCCTTCATCGATGCGGTGTTTTTGGCCCCGAGGTTGATGTGGCGCTCTTCATATTCTGCTTCCCCTCCATCACCCTGGTTATGGAACCGTTTCAGTGACGCCTCCCAGTTTGTCTTTTCAACCTTGGTGACCCAGAGATTGAGACCACATTCACCTTCACCACCACCGTTGAGACCGTATGGATGGTAGACACGCCTCTCGCTAAGAATAGAAACTTGAAGGGGGATGCGGAACTCGATGTCACGTATGACCCCGTCTCCACCACGATGCTGACCCTGGCCTCCGGAATTGGGTCGGATGGAGAACTCTCTCAGGAGGACGGGGTACCGTCTTTCGAATATTTCAGAGTCGGTGATTCGAGTGTTTGTCATGTGCACATGGACACCGCTGGTCCCCTCCCAGTCTGGGCCTGCACCGCTGCCACCAGCAATAGTTTCGTAGTAGCCAAAGCCCTTGACAGCTTGCTTTCCGCTCTGGTTCCCTCCGAAACCAAAAGTCAGGTTGTTGCAGCAGCCTTGGCTGGCGGCACATGCTTGGAACGCTTTGAAAATGACATCTGTAATTCGCTGACTGGTGAGCACATTTCCTCCCACCACAGCTGCCCCTGGAGAGGGCGACAGGATTGACTTGGGCGGGATTTTGACGTGAATTGGCTTCAGACATCCTTGGTTCAATGGGATGTCTTCTGATATCAGACAGCGCAAGCAGTAAATGATGGCGCTAAACGTAATTGCTTGCGGTGCATTGATGTTGCCATAGACCTCGGGTCCTGTCCCATCAAAGTCAAACTCGGCTTCCCCATTGACAGGATCGATCTTGATCTTGAGACGTATCGGCGATCCGTCGTCCATGTAATCAACGGAAGAAAGATCCTTGCCTTCGAAGCGTTTGTAGACTTGTTTGAGAAGCTGGCGAACACACTGTTCAGCGTTCTTTTGTATGTGCACCATGTAGAACTGGACCGTTTCTTGGCCGTACTCTTCAATCAGTGTTTCGATCAGAGAGATTCCTTTTTGATTAGCTGAAACCTGCGCTCTTAGATCATTAATATTGTCGGCGAGGGTACGAGTCCCGCTGCATCCTGGTTGTTGTGCTGGCTCATCGTAGAAGAGCTCGATGACTCTTTTCTCGTTGAACTTGCCTTGACTGACGAGTTTCTCACTGCGAATAGAAGCACCCTCCTGGTACAGCTCTCTCGAGTGAGGAGGCATACTACCTGCACTGATTCCTCCAATGTCGGCATGGTGTGCCCTCGATGCTGCGTAGAACAAGATGTTTTCGCCCTTCTTGTCAAACGCTGGCATCAGCAATGTGACATCAGGTAAATGAGTACCGCCATACGAAGGGTGGTTGGAGATGATGACATCTCCCTTCTCCAATTTTCCCTTCCAGATTTCTGCTTGTCTTCGAACGCACGTAGACATTGAGCCCAAATGCACCGGGAGATGAGGAGCATTGGCGACCAATCCTCCTGTTTCGTCAAAGATGGCACACGAAAAGTCCAGGCGCTCTTTGACATTCGTACTCACGCTTGTCTTTTGCAAAGCGCGTCCCATTTGCTCAGCAATGGCCATGAACCGATGCCCAAAGATACTCAGCATAATTGGGTCTACCTCCCGGTCATTCGCGTGCAATGATCTGAACAGTTAGCCATGTCTAGTACACCCGTCCCGAAGAGATCTACTTACTCCTCTTTAACACTGTCCTTGTCGAGGTTGATGACAACATGAGTCTTCAAAATGAGCGCCTCAGCTTTGGGTGTCACAACAATTGTCTGAGTGCCGTCTGCTAGCATCGCTGGTCCCTTGATTGATATTCCAACATCAAGGTCCTCGAGCTTATAAATAGGCGTATCTTTCCGTCCGCCTTCAAAGTAGACTTTTTGCGTGCCATGTCTACTCTTTTCGGCAACGTTTTGACGCGTGAGAGTCTTGAGCTGCTTGTCCACAGTCTCCTCATTGTGTCGGAAACTCTTTCCAATACCTCGAATGCGAACGTCGTCGACGATGATATCCCGGTCATCCAAGGTAAACCCGAATTCATAGCGATGCTGCTTCACAAATGCATCGCCAAAGTCCCAGTCCTTGTTCTTGAACTCCTTGGACTCTTCCGATATAGGTCTGATGATCATAAGAGCCGACTCAGTGCCTCGATATCGCATGTTGAGATACTCTTCAAATGCAATCTCGTCATCCTTGAAACCTTGCTCCTTCAATGAGGCTTGCGACTTGGCCTTTAACTTTTCCATCTTTTCCCTCAGTTCTCCAATGGCTTTCTCTTCCCAAACAGTGGACTCTGGTTCTTGCCGCTCGTCAACGACATCGGCGAGTGCCATTCCATAGGCAGACAAGACTGAGGAATATCGGTGAACAAGAATCTGTTGGATCCCCAGAGACTCAGCAATAGCCACGGCATGCTGGCCACCAGCACCTCCGAAAGTAGCAAGCCGATGTTTCGAAGAGTCATGCCCTTTTGCCTCCGTGATGGATCGAATTGGCCTTGTCATGGTTTCGTTGGCAACAGTCAAAAACCCGTATGCAACCTCGTCTGCCGACATGCTCTTGCCCGTCTCCTGGTTAACTTTGTCGGCCAGTTCCTGCAAAACATTTCTGCTTGCTTCAACATCCAACCCTTCGTCTTCGTTTTTGCCAAAAATCTTGGGGAAGAACTCGGGAAGTAGGCGGCCAAGGAAGAGATTCGCATCAGTGACAGTTGCCGGCCCGCCTTTGCGGTAACAGGCAGGCCCGGGGTGAGCACCAGCCGACTCTGGTCCAACAACAAACAATCCGTTCCTGAAAAACAAACGTGAACCTCCGCCTGCAGCCACGGTATTGATGTCAAGTTGAGGAGATTGAATCGTAACTCCTGCAGTGGTGGTCTCGAAGACGTGCTCATATCTTCCGTCACCATATCTTGAGACGTCTGTGCTTGTACCTCCCTATGAGCTGTTAGTAACATAAAGGAAACGGAATCAGGGTGAGAGGTGTTACCATATCAAATCCAATGACGGGTGTCTTAGTTTCCTCATCATATGATGTGATAGCATAGCCTACAACGCCTCCAGCTGGACCAGACAGTATGGCTTTCAATCCCGTAAATTTGTCCACATCAACAAGTCCACCGTCGCTTTGCATAAATTCGCATCGAGCACCTCTAGCACCTTTCTCATACTTGACACTTTCAGTTCCGAGACCACCCTCAAATCCAGCTTGGAATCCGTCAATGTACTTGCGAATGGCTGGGGTCAAATATGCATCAGCGCAAACTGACGTTGCTCTCGAGACAAGTTTGATCATGGGCATCAGCTCGTGGCTCAAAGAGATGTGCTGGAAGCCAATGTCTTTGGCAACTTTCCCAATCAATGCCTCGTGGTCTGGATAAGTATATCCATGCATGAGACAAACTGCAATGCTTCGGATTCCGCTATCGTAGACTTCTTTCAGTTTGTGACGAATCTCATCTTGTTCTGCTCGTTTCAGGATTCGGACCGTCTCACCAGATAATCCTCTGACGAGATTCTTTCCCTCGGCATCTTTAGTGCCGACTCGAGCTCGGGCTTCAGTTACCGTTCTCTCGGGGTCCTCTGCGTAGTCTTCGAGAGTGACGCGCTCATCTACTTCAACTACCTTTTCGTATAAAACATCAGGTTTTCTAATGGCCAGGTCAAATATCTTTGGTCGCGACTGATTTCCGATGGTCAAGCAATCCTTGAAACCCTTGGTGACGACCATGGCAATTTTCTCGCCCTTTCGCTCAAGTAAAGCATTGGTTGCAACGGTAGTCCCCATTCTGATCGAGTCAATCTTGGACGTATCAAGAGCTTCACCTCGGGGGATATCACGGCCAAGGAAATGGCTCATAATGCGTCGAATTCCTTCGAGAGGTGCATCCTTGTAATTGGCAGGATCTTCAGAAAGGAGCTTAATGATAATTTCCTCTCCATCTTGTTCTCCTACACAGTCGGTAAAGGTACCACCACGATCAATGGCAATTCGGATTCCGCGTTTCAAAGACATTATGGCGATGCGTGGTAGTGAGCAGCGGGAAGATGAGGAGAAGAGGGAAGAGATTAAATCACGCCTCCAGTTCTCCGATTTGAATCTGGGGCAGCCAAGTCACCTATTCGGCAACTTCTCAAAGTCGGCAACTTCGCACTTGCCGATGCATGCAACGATTACAAATTTGGCAAGATGCAAGCTTGCCGATAAGACACTTGACTGATGTCATTGGCATACCCCACGTTCCCAATTAGGCAATAGGAGTCGTGGGTGAGGAGGAGCTCCCGGTTGACGTCTCGAGGCTGACAGAACGACGGGATTGAAGATGGTCAAAATTAGACAAGGTTGACAAGGTGCGCGTCATTTCGGGAGGTGAAAAAGAGTAAGATGAAGCTATGCCTTAACAAGAATGATAGACGTGTTGCGCAGGCAGACAATGTGGTCAGCAAGGTTAGATCCGATGCAGGATCGTCTTGTGGCGTTGTGACGTCGAGACGGGCAATGTCGAAGAGAATCGTTCAACGAGCCGGTGGCCAGGATCAGCATTGAAAAAGGAAGAAAAACTTTTTTCGGTCCCTTCTTCATTGGTAGAGCGAAAAGTAACCGGCACGAGCACAAAGGCGATGATCAAAGTCTCATCTTCATGTCATCGTGCCGAGGTGTGCTCAACAGTCGTCCCAGAGAATTGGAGCGAGGGAAGTGACTCGCAAGACAACGCCTCAAACTTGGCTTCAAGTAAATGGATCCGAATTTTTCTACCAGCTGAAAAATTCTAAAACCTAGAAGGTACGTGGTGTCTATGATATTGCTTGCCATATGCACCACGTAAATAACTCTGTACAAGCCACCAGAGTGATGTAGCCAGAGCATTCCAGCGATAGAGTGCCGTCGATGGCAAACCTGACGAATGCAAAAAGAGATGTTACCAACCATTACTTGAAATATGGGAGGCAGAAAAAGAAAGACGAAAAAATTAAGCGTTTTGCCCGCAGCAAGAATCGAACTTGCGTTTTCAGTGTAAACAGTTTGATAGCCACAAACTGATGTCCTCACCACTAGACGATGCGAGCTTCTTTGCTTGTTGACCTAGGGCAAGAAAATTTAGACTATACCCACATCGGGTCTGGCTAGGAGACATTGACCAGCCAAGATCAAACCGAGCAATATTCACTGTTCTTCTCGATTGACTTTCATCATGTAAGTCTATGAGAACGTCACCATTGTCTCATAACCTTGAATTATTATATCAAATCGGTGCAAATCTACTCCGTAAAGCGGAGTTGCATCCCAAATTAACCCAACACATCCGAAATTACGAGGTCATCGTCTATTAGCATTGCCGCCATACTATGAGGAGATGCCTCTCCGGCAACCTCCCCATTTCTGGTCAAGAAGTGTGACTATGGATGTGATACACTGTAAGAATGGCCAAGAATTCCCTTTGCACAGATCCTTCAAGTCATTCGACATTCAGTTTGCGGCCAAAGGTTGGTGCCACATGTGGACGAGCTGCTGGCTTCGGGAATGCGTTTCTTCGTGAGGAGCACAAAGTACACCGCCAGGTGAATTTGATGGTACCGTCAAGGTTGGCGACGGTCAAGCACAGCATGAGATTCACCGCTGGAGAAATGAGAGATGGAAGGATTCAGGGATGCTTACTCAGTGTCTTGCTCGTTTTTAGTAGCTGCCTGCTAGGCAATTAATCATTGGTCAAGTCCTCCGTGTTGATGTGTTGTTGATGAGACATGACATGGATTTCGGCTCCGCCTTGAACCAAACATCAATTGCCGTCGCTTGGGCGTGCATTTGCCCCCGGACAGCAATCATCTCGTTCCCACCATCAACCGCTGAATTAGGAACAACCTGCATTCAACAAATTCAATGTGGAATGTTACCGGGGTTGGCATCTAACGGAGGTCCGGATCCGGGGTCACCGGAGCTCTTCGTCGGCGGTCGTCGGAACATGACCGGGGCGAGTGCCGACAGACAAGTCGTAGGGAGGAAAGGTCCAAATTTATTCAATCATCAACCCACGACTCAAACCGCACCACGAATAAATGAGCCATCACATTGGCAACGATTGGGATCTACGGGGTTTAAATCACTCACAACATCGTGGACGTCTGGCTAAGGTCAGTGTCACCCCACGCGGGGTTGCGCTGGGACGTTGGCTTACCAGACAACTCATGATGCTGGTGATCATGACGGCTGGGTGGTTGGGCTTCCCCCCAAACCAACATGTTAAGCAAGCGGTGGTGCTATCCCTCGACACCTTTGTGAGCTTTCCGCAAAGGCCCGTCCGGCTATTTGACGTGTGGTATTCTACTTCTCGCGTCATCCTCCGTACCCCCCACCAGCCCGTCTGTTGTCGCATCCGTTCACTCACGAGAGAAGAGGCGACCCGTCGCCAGGGACCTGCAGTCGCTGGTGCCAGAGCCCGTTGGATTGTGCGAGTAGGCGCCTTGGTCACGAGTGTAGGCGCCGGGATGAAGGGGCCTGCCAGCGGCATCCAGACTCTTTGGCCAGAATGGCCCGTGTACCGCGGGGATCGATTGGCTTCCCATGATGCAGTGGCTCCTGAACCCAGCGCGAACCTGCCTGTGTGTTGGGGGGACGATCCCAGCAGAGTTGGACCCTGGTCGACATGGGAGCCCGGGACTTGGCAGCGCTGGCAAGGCGCGATGGCTTGTTCAGGCAAAGAGCCAGGCAGAGAGCAGCATACGTGGACAGCGTATCGCGGCTTTGTTGGACCAGTCGGCCACAGTGATACTACCTCAACAAGTACCAAGTACAGTTAGTACTGAAGCACTATCCTTCATAGAGAAGAGTTTTTTTCAGCTGTCACAAAGTACGGCCCCGACCCCATCACAGGTTGGTGACATCCGTTGTTAGAGACGGCATCTCCCATGGGTCCCAAGGTCTCTCAAGGCCCCCAAGGTCAGCAAACCAAGCCAGCGATAAGGGTCCGACGCCCCCAAATAAACAAGTTACGGAGCCGTGGCTTCTGCAAGTGCTGCATACATACACACAGTACGCATAATCGAGCGTAATTGTCGTCTCATTCGCGCATTGCCTCGTATCCAAGGCAAGTCTCGGCCTGTCCGCCTCGCTGATCGGCATGAGAAATGCTTCGTCCCGTAGAGAACCGGCACAGCACTGGCCGCCAGGGCCGCGACCGCTTTCGGAGCCTCGCACCGCGCAACCAAGTCTCTCTCTCGCCTCTTCAGCACGCCCCCGGGTCGGGGCAGGCCATTCCAATCAGGCGCCTGGGCGGGTAAAAGTGGCCCAGCCACCGGGGTCGCCTGTAATGGTTCTGGGGCGGCCTGTTGTCATTGAGTTTCCACGGGCTTCCGCTCTGCAGCGGCTGTCCGAAGGGGACCTTGCATCCCGTCGTCTGTACTTGGTACTGCCAGATCAAAGTTCCGGGACGGGTACGGAGTAGAGGAACAGCAGTTGCGTTGACGTGCAGCAAGGGATGTCTTTGCTCTGTACGGGGGCCTCAGTGCTCCAGAAGGGAGGGTGGGAGGAGGACAAGGAACATTGAGCCAATTTTGAGGCCGCCCTGCATGGTCTCGTCTCATTCACCAGGACCTTGTCGAGCTGGTCCCGTGTGAATACAGTGAATAATACTCTGCAGCCTTCTTTGGACACGGAGTACGAAATACAGGCATACGGCGTAGGAGACTTAACTAGGGTGCGTAGTAGTTGCCAAACACTTGCTCGCTGGGTCGGCTGGGTCTGGGAGGCGAACCGACCGCCTGCTCCACTCAGCATGATTCATTCATCAGCCTCCTCGTCTCCTTATAAAGCGCCATGGCTCCCCGTCCTGCCACGACTGCTGACGCATTCTTGGTTAATTCTGTCGTCTAGTCCTGGTCATCTGCGTTTTACGTCCTTCTGTACTGTCATTTGCGCCCAAACTTCTCAAATCGACGCCAGATCTTTGTCTCTTGTCGACGCCCGTCCTCTCTCTTTACGCACCCACGACGTTCTCACCGTCTCTACCATCGTCACCCCATACATCTCACCACCCTCTACCGTTCACCAACCGCAACCATGCCTGCCAAGCGAATTCGTTGCACCGCCTCTCAGTGCCGTGAGCCTGCTCAGCGAATCGTCGGAGACTGCAGCTTCTGCCAAGGGCACTTCTGCGGCAAGCACCGTCTTCTAGAAGACCACAAGTGCACCGGTCTCGAGGACGTACGTCGCCATCCTCCCTCAGCCTCGTCGAGATGTCATGACTAACTAGTCCACCAGTGCAAGAAGCAATCCCACGAGCGTAATGCTGCCCAGCTTGAGTCTGAGCGAACCCAGGTCATCCGAGGCGTATAATCATCTCAATGAAAACCATCCGGAGGCGGTCGCAGTCGGGCGTCGCTCGGCCTGCCAAAGGAACCTTGCTTATCTGACGACCATGACATAATGACGAGTTTTTGAGTCCGGGAATTACAGGAGCCAGGAGGCGTTTTACCGCCGTTGTATTTTACCTGGGGCATAGTGGATGTTTGCGATGGCGTACTAGGATTTGTTTTTTTGGCAATTCGCGCATCTAGACGAAGTTTGAATTGATGCATCTTCATACGTGAGAATACGCAAAGCTCTGTGGCTTTGACTGCTCGCGATGGCCTCAGTGACATGATGTAGAAGCCGCTCGTCATCCTGGGCGTGATTGCGTGGGACTCGCCCGCCTGTGACCCAGTCTTATCTCCGATATCGTATCGAATCGGGTCCCATGATCTCGCGAGACGGCAAGCTCATGACTACCACGTACAATAGCGTCTCCGCGACAATCCACACAGGATACAACGCAAGCAGTGAGTAGGGCATCAATAGGTATTCATGCATTTAAAAGCCGTTGCCGCCGCCCATCAACCAACGTTCGCTACGTGGTCAGCCACACGATGATGAAATTACGGTGTGCTGGTGCCGCCGGCAGCGGCTGACTCGTCAACTGCAAAAGGACCAAGTACAGGTTCATCATACCTCTGGCTTAACCTCCACTTCCTGCACGACCTCCAGTTTGACTACAGCCTCGCCGTCCTCAACCTCGACTTTCTCAACCTTTAGCTCCGCAGCCGTTGCCCTCGACTTTCTACCGTCGAGAACTTTTTTCCGGTCCGCTGCCTTACAGAGTCCTTCTAAGCCCAAGTCGCACTCGCCGCACTTTCGACCGACCGGAAGACAAATTGCTTGTCCAAGACCGACCAGCAGCGAATTTATTTCTCGCCATCGATCTCGCGGTAGCCAGGATTGTAGTGCGAGGCGAGTTTCCTCCGGGTTCTTTGTCTTGTTCCAGCCCCAGAGGTTTGTGATCCGATGGACATGTACGTCGACGCCGATGCCTTCGGTACGATCCCACGCAACCGACATACATAAATAAGCCATCTTTGGTCCTACTCCAGGGAGAGATGTGAGACCGTCAATTGTGTCGGGAATGTCACCATCCCACTTGTCGCGGAGGATTTCTGCCGTCTGTTTTATGTATCTGTGTATGGTTAGCCGAATGATTCTATGCCCGGCTGGGTACTCGGAGTCAAGTACTTGGTCTTGTTGTTGTGGAATCCCACTGCCCATATGAATTGGTTCAGCAAGGCCGGTTCCACGGCAAGCAGGTTGTCCAGATTGAGTCCAACTGGAGCTCCAGGCTTGTAGGCCGGTAATTCAGCCTGCATTTTTCTCATCACAACTGCGGTAACCGTATCCTTTGTTTGACTTGATAACATGAGTGCGACAAGCGAATGCAGCCTTTGGTCCTTGGGCGAAGAGTTTCGATCAGCCAGCCGTTCGCATCCCATTGTGTCAACCGCCGCTCCGTATGCAGGGCCGCCTGGTGCTCGCATTTTTCTCACGACGTCGTACATGGCCTCCCAGTCGGATGGTGGTTCAATCGAGGCCTGTCCAGTTGATACATCCACAACTTTTCGAGCAGGTTTGCGGGCGCGACGTGCAGTCTTGGGTGGTGGTGAGGGTATAGAGTGTAGAGCTTCATCTTCGGGTTCGGATTTGAATTCAGACTTAATGACCTCGCTTTTGATCTTCTTGGGCGACGCTATCTCTGCTTTCACCGCGGCGATTCGTCTTCGCTTGCGAGCTGGAGGGCTGATGGCATCTTCAATATCGCGGATTTCGGCCTTGACCTCTTCGGCGCTGGTCGCAAGGGCGAATCGAGCCAGGGATGATCGGGTTGTGCGTCTGGGAGGCGTGATTGGCTCGGGGGGGCGGTCAAAGAGTCGGGCAGCGTCCCTCGAGACTCTCGAAGTTCGCATCTTGGGACAATTGAAATATTGAACCTGGACGTGACTGGTGTTCTGGACGCGTCTTGTTCATAAACCTTCTCTGTGGCAACATAGATTATGACTGCACGGTAG
>JALNIO010000809.1:0-29713 GCA_023509875.1 Rugonectria rugulosa | reverse complement strand
CTTCTTCGCTTCAGGCGACTTGTATTTCTAAGCAAGGGGACCATAAGTGGTAGAGTTTTAATCACTTGAAATCCAGCGCAGCCACGTTGTAAGAGGGCGATAGAAATGAAATAAATTCCCTAATTAAGGTACAGGCAATCCATTTTCCAATCAACCAACAACTTATTAAATACATAATCTCGTTATACAGAGCTCTGTTTCTTTCAACGGAGGATATAGGGTAGCGCCATGGGGGTCATCTTTCATATCCATATCCACTCAAATCCTCCGAATCGACCCGCCACAGAAAAAGTATGGCCTTTTATTGGTTAGTATGATGCAAGTCGTTCCGTCCCATTTGCCCAGGCTCCCGAGTGGATCGGAAATGGTAGGTGGGTCGGAGGCGGGTCTGTCGAGCCGTCAAACAGTGTGCGTCACTAGTCCAGTCGTCCATCAAGGTGTTGACATGGTGCACATATAATGTAGAAGGGCGGCCAGCGTTCGAGTTACAGTTTTGGTTGAGTTAACTCCCTAATTTTTAATTCATTATTGGACATGATTCTCATTTTGCTATTTAACTTTTAAGCCGACTTACACAGTCCGCATGTCCACAACGGCACGAATGCAGTCTCCCTGCTTCATGGTTTCGAAGGCGTTGTTGATCTCACCAAAAGTCTTTCGGTGAGTGATGAACTCGTCGACCTTCAGAGCTCCTCGCTTGTAGTCGGCAACAAGGTCGTTCATCTGAGAGCGGCCCTTGATGCCACCAAAGGCACAGCCCTTCCACACACGGCCCGTGACAAGTTGGAAGGCTAGTATCGGTCAGTATCTCATGTCAAGTCAAGTCAACAGGGACACTTACGTCGGGTAGAAATCTCCTGGCCAGCAGCGGCCACACCAATGATGATGCTTTGGCCCCAGCCCTTGTGAGCAGCCTCGAGGGCAGCGCGCATCACACCGACATTACCGGTGCAGTCAAAGGTGTAGTCGCAGCCACCGTCAGTCATCTCAATGAGCTTCTCGACAATAGTCTGGTCCTTGAGCTCGAGAGGGTTAACGAAGTCAGTGGCACCGAACTTCTCAGCCCATGCCTTCTTGTCGTTGTTCACGTCGACAACAATAATCTTGCCGGCCTTGTTGATGACGGCACCCTGGACAACGGAGAGACCGACACAGCCGGCACCAAAGACGGCAACGTTGGAGCCCTCCTCAACATTGGCAGTGACGCGGGCAGCACCATAGCCAGTGGTGATACCGCAACCAAGCAAGCAGGTTCGGTCAAAGGGAGCGTCGTGCTCGATGGCAACGACCGAGATGTCAGCGACGACGGTGTATTGAGAAAAGGTAGAGGTGCCCATGAAGTGGAGGAGATCCTTGCCCTTGCAGCGGAATCGGGAGGTGCCGTCAGGCATCACACCCTTACCCTGAGTGGCCCGAATCTTGCCACAGAGGTTGGTCTTGCCAGATTTGCAGAACTTGCATTCCTTGCACTCAGGGGTGCTGTGTGATCAATATCATTAGCATTGGCTGAGAGATCTGCAGCTGGGGAGTATCATACTAGAGAGCGACGACGTGGTCGCCAACTTTGACATTGGTGACGCCCTCACCAATGGACTCGACGATGCCGGCACCCTCGTGTCCAAGGACGATAGGGAAAGCACCCTCGGGATCCTTACCAGAGAGGGTGTAGGCGTCTGACTAGGCATTAGCACCGGAAACGATGGAAACCACTCAGAAAACGTACCAGTGTGGCAGACACCGGTGTAGTAGATCTGGATGCGGACCTCGTTGGCACGAGGAGGAAGGACCTCAATGTCCTCGATGCTAAGGGGCTTGCCAGCCTCCCAGGCAACGGCGGCCTTGCAGTTAATGATCTGGGCATCGAGGTCAGCAAAGCCCTTTACAGATGACCTCAACACGGGCGGGGTAGAAGATTGTTGACGGAGGGGTAACCCGGAGGTGCAGAACATACCTGACCAGCGGTGGAAGCCATTTTGTTGAGCAGAACTGAGGGGGAATCGAGTGCAAACTGGAAAAACGTCAATAAAGCCCAGCCGTTTGCTTCGATGATAGATGAAAGCTCAATTCAGCTCAGGTTGTTGCTTTTATGTAGGGAGCTTGGAGCTGGCAACGTAGATTCCGATCCCCGAGCAACTCCGGGAGATGCTTACCCCGCAATGAACCTGAAATCCGCACTCCGACAGCGGCTACGATAGGCAAGGACAGCCGACAAACTTTGCACGGCTTTAGCCTATTGGAAGATAGTATTGCCACTTGACTGAACTACACTACGTAGTGAATGGCCGGTTGGTTGGGCACTGCGGGGTACATGGCTCAGCGGGTTGGCAGCGGTGCGATTGGTACATGTCCCGAGCGGTGTGATTCGCACTTGTCTTGCCTCACTTGGCTTCAATACTGAGACGCGGGGAAACCTACGAGGCCTGGAGGCTTACACTGCCTCGGTGGGTAAATGTACAAGCAAAGATACCAGGCCTCAATCAGGTCAGGCGGGGTCGGACCTAGAACTGGTTCGGTACTTCAAAAGTCGGGAGCGGTCCCGTGTTTACCGCGTTCCGAAAGTTTTGAGTGAGTCAGAAACGGCAGTAGATAAGATAACTGTTATCTAAAGCCCGATCCTTGGCTACTTTCCCGTCTTTGCTGGGTACACAGTGGAATGTGCTAGACACGAATGACCGGGATAGCGCATAGGAACTGACTTGGACTCCAAAGCAATCCCGAACATCTCTGCGAGAAAAGGCCGTGATTGCGATTGCGATTACGCTAGCTTGCGCTTTTCTGCTTCTGGTCATCATAGTTTTTCATGAAATTGCTGTGCTTGACTCTTGGCTTGTGCTTTTGGGATATTCATACAGAGAGGTACTGAGTGTCTCGCATCTCAGCTCGGTCAAAAAGGTGGGGACTCGGTGAGCTCCAAGGTGAGAACCATGGCTAAACACCGGATATGCGTTACCTAGAGCGATAGCTCCAAAAAATATCCCAAAGCGCGTCGACAAAGAGCTGCATTGATCGATTAACGAAACAATATCATCGACTGGCGCGTCATCCACCTCGTCCATCGTATGCACAAGCTTTACTTGACGCGCCTGGATGAGCAACGGAATCTACCATCGCCACTGCGCAACCTCGAATCCGAGTATTGATAATCCAAGGCTGTAGGTAGCTCCTCGTCAAAGCCACCATGGCTCACAGATTCGTGGTGCCCGACTCCAGTCCCCCGGCCAGCCCAGAGCCCGCGACCCCCAACAGAGGCCCTTCGCGGGGCACCGGATTCTCATTCCTAGCCGATGAACCCTCGACGACTCCAGCCGGCCCCCCTCCCTCCTCGGTCGCATCTTTCACGCCAGCCGGCGCACCGACTGCTTCTTTTCTGGGAAGCTCGATGATGCATGGCGCGAACGAATCAAAACCTCTGTTTGGTGGCACGGGTGGAAGTTCACTGAAGAATCCCTTTGGCCGACCCAGCGGCACAACCGCTCCTCTGGGTCGGTCTATTCGAGGCAGAGACCCAGGCCCTTCAGGCTTGAGTCGCCAGTTCAGCGCTGCGGATGAGGAGGAGGAAGATCAAGATGCTGAGGGCGAGTATGAATTGCCTCCGCATCGAGGTAGCCTGTTTATGACGCAGCCTCCCGGCAACTACAGCGCTCCTCAACAAGAAGACGAGGCTGAAATCATACAATTTCTCGAACAAGACATCGCTGGGCACAAGGCACATCCAGAGTATGAAGAAAACGAAGACTTCGAGAGAGAAGGCTCTGAAGAACCGGACATGTTCCTAAACATGCGTCACGATGATCGACCTTATGGACAGCCAATCATCGGTGATGAGTCGGATTTGATGATGCTTAATACACCGGCCGCGACTGCTCGAGTCCGAAGAGAAGCAGAAGATATTTTCAAACGCTCTTTTGCTCATCTTGGACCGAGCTTTGGAAACCAAGGCCTGCAGTTTGCGACCATCGCCAAGGACCTATATTCCCACCAGGAGCCCGCCCGAGTGGTCGAACCTGCGAGCCTCATTCTCGCTACCGAGGACCTCGTCTGTCGTCTTTACGAAGAAGGCGTTGGCACCGAGGACAACGCCGAAAAACTGGACGATTCTTTGGCCAGCACAACGTATCACCTTGTGCGCCTCTGGAACGAACACGTCGACGTACTTCCCCAACCTGAAGGAGAGGACTATGCAACTATTGGACCAGGGCCCGATGCTCAGCCATTCGAAAAAGCTGCCTGGATTGCTCATCTGGCTCTTCGCATGCATCACACACGCTTTTCTTCCAATGATGATTACGAGAAGACACCGCCTCTACCCGAGATTCTGTTTGACTGGATGCGACTGAGCCATAACTTGTACCCCGGTCAAATTCAAGAAATCATCCGCCACAAGCCCAGCCCAAGCTGCCACAGTCTGTTTTGGCAGACGGTCCGTTGTACCTTGCTCCGGGGAGATGTCGTTGGGGCATCGGAGCTGCTTAGGAATGCTGGGTGGGAAAACGTCCGTCGAGGTCCTCGTGGGGATTTTGCCTACACTGGTAAATCACTGGAAAACGTTAGGAGATTTGTCGGTTCGCTTTGCGATATCCTCGAGCAATGTCCTGGCGCGAGAGCTGAATGGGATATCTGGAACAGCAATTGGACTCTGTTCCGCATCCAGGCTCGGGGATCTTTAGACAGATTGACTCTATTCGCCGAGGGCAAGGATCAGGGACTGAATGATTCCATGAATGACGAGTTCAATCCCCAGCCTGAATCCTTGTCAACATTAGCGAGGAAGGCATCAAGTCAGCTTCCATGGGATGTCTACGAGAATCTGCAAACTGTTTACAGCATCATCTTGGGAAATTACGAGGCCATCGTGGAAGTAGCCCAAGATTGGTGCGAAGCGACTGTTGGTCTTGTTGGTTGGTGGGATGAGGGCAACCAACGGCATAAATCACTAAAGGTGTCTCACTCCCAGAGTCTCCGGGCATCGAGTTCTGATGACTACTTTGAACGGCTTGCCACGGCCTTTCATCTCGTTATTCAGTCTGACCTCAATCCGAATGCTATGAATCCTGTCGAGGTTGCCATAGCGTCTGCCTTTGAAGGTAACGTGAATGCCGTTCTTGGATTCCTCCGAGTTTGGTCTTTACCCGTGGCTTGCACGGTGGCCGAAATCGCATCTTTGGGTCACTGGCTACCACCAACTGAATCACCCAATCCTTTACCTCTGGATGCCCTGGATATGGATGACCTGGCTTTGCTTGGCGTAAGTCAACCCGGACCCGACGAGTTGGAAGGTATCAAAGACACGACCCTTGTCCTCTACGCTAGAGAACTGGCAGGTATTGAACAGCTGTCGCCGGAGCGCGACGGATGGGAAATGGCCATCCACGTACTGGGTCGAATGGATTCGCCAGAGAAGTCTGAGCAGACAGTTGGTGAATTACTCCGAGACATTCTGGCTACTCTCGATGAGAACTCCAGTCTCGTGGTGGACAAGATATGGAGGATACTCAACGATCTCGGCATGATCAATTATGCCGAAGAGACAGCGGAGGTAAGCGTGCCATCAACACGTTCTGGACGAGAGCTAACAGGATATAGACCTTTGCCGAGATCTTGGCCAAGGAATCTCACCGCTATGGAGAGGCACTGTGGTATTTTGCTCTGTCTCACCGACCGGATAGCGTGCGTGCTGTTCTCAATCTTCTCATGTCATATTCCCTAGTACAGTCTACTGCTTATCCGCCGGAGAAAGATCTTGATGCAGATCTCAAGGATCTGCTGCGTAAGCGTACCGAGACGTTGGAGAAGCGTGCCAAGCAGGACTTGGAAGCAGCCCAACTCCTTGGTCGTATGCTGAGCGGCTACGCCACGCTGCGCAAATTTTATGAAACCCGGGACTCGTTGCGACTGGAAGACGTGTCTTCTGCTAAAGCGCTCAAGCTCAAAAAGGAGGCTGCGTCTGCCTTGGTTGCAGTTATTGCTAGTTCCGACGACAATATCCGGGGAGGGCTATACGATGATACGCGGGACTCGGTTGTGAGCGAGGACTTTCTCCTGGCTCTACTGGCAGAGGCTACAGTATTCATCAGCCAATCGCCTGTTGTGATCACCCTGCAACAGATTGACATTTTGCTCAAAGCCATCGAAGATATTCAAACCGTGGGCGACCGGGTGTACTCTTCCTGTGCAGACTTTTTCGAGGTGGTTCTGAGTTCTGCCCAAGGCCTAAAGGGGTCAACACCATGGGACTTGATGCAAAAGTCGACTGGCTCATTGAGCGGAAGCAGCTATGTGATGAGCGGTAGCTCCATGCTGGTAAACCATCTACATAAGATGACGGCGGGTGCAAAGGCACAGAGAAGCTGGGACTGGAGGGATGGGTGGCTAGCATCGACCAAAGGAGAGGATGTGCTTCGAAAGCTGCGCACGGGTTTGAACAAGGACCTTGCGAGATTGTGGCTCGAGGACGCTGACGGTGTTGCCATATTTTAAAAGACGAGAGCGGTACACATCGGAAAGCATTACCAAACTGGATAGGCACGGGAGTAGGGGTAACGGTGGTATCGCTGTTATAATTAGGCGCTCTGGAATGAGTGATCAACTTTGTACTATTTTTATATCAAGTCAACACGGATCAAGGTGGGAAGTGGAGGTTATAAATGCAGCCCATGGCTTTAATTTGCACATGTACTCTTCAAGGACGACGGGAGTAGGAGGACTTTGGAGACATGGCTATGGAAGCTGATATAAAGGACAAGATGAGGGCATTCCCATCCAACTCTCTTCCACCTAATGTACCTCGTCAACTCGTGCATGAGATGGAGTAACTTACAAGATTCCATTACATAATCACCATATCCACCGCGCCGAGCACCGGCCTGCGGAGGCCCCACAACCCCAGATCTGTTCGGTCAGACTCCAATCCAAGCGCACCAATTTACAATTTCGACCCCGAACTCGCCCCCACCAAAATTAAAGAATCGGAAAGTCCTTTGGTGTTGAACTTGAATAGAGTCACACTTGTTCCCTTTGCGACTTGTGACTTGTCCGCTGTCCAAAATGACCTCAATGGAGCTGGTCAGTCGCTCAGGCGGCGCGATGACGGTTAGTTGTCTCTCTGTTATTCTGCTTCATCCCAATTGGCCTCTATCTCTCGCTATACACCCGGAATATGTGATCCAGAACACTGACAACGACTCTTAACCTCGGTACAGCAACTCTTGCGACGCGCCGGCCCCAATGTCCTACGATCTGCCGCCGCTCTCTCTGCCTCGAGAATTTCCCGAAGAGACTTTTCCACCGTCAAGCCTCTGCCACCCACCTACGAGAAGCTCTACGCCAAGTACACCGACGTCCGTCGCGTTCTCGGCAAGCAGCGTCTTACTCTCGCGGAGAAGATCCTCTACAGCCACCTCGACAATGTCGAAGAATCGCTGCTCGGAAACACCAACAATGGCCGCGATATTCGAGGCAAGGCCAATTTGCGTCTCAACCCTGACCGTGTCAACATGCAGGACGCCTCGGCTCAGATGGCCCTGTTGCAGTTCATGTCCTGCAACCTCGCCAAACCTGCTATTCCTGCCAGTATCCACTGCGACCACTTGATTGTTGGCTCCAAGGGTGCTGAAGATGACTTGTCTGCCGGTATCCAGACCAACAAGGAGGTTTTCGATTTCCTCGAGTCGGCTGCCCGCAAGTACGGGATGGACTTTTGGCCGCCTGGCGCTGGTATCATTCACCAGACCGTGCTTGAGAACTACGCCTTGCCTGGTCTGATGATGCTGGGAACTGATTCTCATAGCCCCAATGCGGGTGGTCTCTGCACCATCACCATCGGTGTCGGTGGTGCTGACGCTGTTGAGGCCCTGGTCGGTGCTCCGTGGGAGCTCAAGGCCCCCAAGATGCTTGGTGTGAACCTGGTTGGCAAGCTGAACGACTGGGTGTCCCCCAAGGACATCATCCTGCGCCTGGCTGGCGAGCTCACCGTTCGCGGTGGTACCGGCTACATCATTGAGTACTTTGGTCCTGGTGTTGATACGCTGAGCCTGACTGGCCAATCGACGTGTTGTAACATGGGAGTCAGTAACACAGTTCAAGAATGGAAGAAGAGTGTTGATATGCTAACGTAACTATAGGCCGAAGTCGGTGCTACCACCTCCATCTTCCCTTACACCGCAGCCTCAGCCAGATATCTCGACTCAACCCGCCGATCTCAAGCCAACGCCAATATTGCGGCCCTCGAGAGCTTCGCCAGCAACAGCACCGACCCCGATGCTCAATGGCGCTTCCAGGCCGACGACGGCGCCGAGTACGACCAGGTCATCACCATCGACCTGTCCACCCTCGAGCCCCATATCAACGGTCCCTTTACCCCGGATCTGGCAACCCCCCTTTCCAAGTTCAAGGAGATTGTCAAGGACCAGAAATGGCCTGAAGTTCTCTCTGCTGGTCTTATCGGTAGCTGCACTAACAGCTCTTACGAGGACATGACCCGTGTTGAAAGTCTGCTCAAGGATGCTGCAGCTGCTGGCCTCAAGCCTGCCGCTGACTTCTACATTACACCCGGCAGCGAGCAGATTCGCGCCACTCTTGAACGTGATGGTACCCTGCAGACTTTTGAGGGTGCTGGTGGTATCGTTCTTTCCAACGCCTGTGGTCCTTGCATCGGACAATGGAAGCGACAAGACGGCGTTGAGAAGGGCACGAGCAATGCTATCCTGACATCTTATAACCGCAACTTCCGAGGTCGAAACGATGGCAACCCTGATACCATGAATTTCCTCGCCTCGCCCGAGATTGTCACCGCCATGGCTTTCGCCGGTTCCACCACCTTCAACCCCATTACCGATACCCTCAAGACTCCAGACGGCAAGGACTTCAAGTTTGCTCCTCCTCACGGCCTTGAGGGCCCCAAGACGCCCTTCGAGTCTGGCAACGCCGAGCTCGGTGTCTTGTCTCAACCACCGGACGCCAACACCAAGATCGCCATCTCTCCCACTTCTGAGCGTCTCGCCTTCCTGGAACCCTTCGACCCTTTCCCAAACGCTGACCTCGAGGGTCTTCGCGTCCTGGTCAAGGTCACCGGCAAGTGCACCACCGACACCATCTCCGCTGCCGGCCCCTGGCTCAAGTACAAGGGTCATCTGCCCAACATCTCCACAAACACGCTCAACACCGCCATCAACGCCGAGACTGGCGAGGTCAATGTTGCCTACGACCTCGACGGCTCCAAGCACACCATCCCCGATCTGGGCGCCCTCTGGCGTGAGCGCGGCCAGGAGTGGCTCGTCGTCGCCGAGCACAACTACGGCGAGGGCTCTGCTCGAGAGCACGCCGCACTTCAGCCCCGATACCTCGGCGCTCGCGTCGTCCTGACCAAGTCCTTTGCTCGCATCCACGAGACCAACCTCAAGAAGCAGGGAGTCGTGCCCCTGACCTTTGAGAACGAGGCCGACTACGACAAGATTGCCGCCGGCGACGAGGTCGCCACCGTCGGTCTGTACGAGATGCTCCAGAACCACGGCAAGGGCGACGTGCAGCTCCGCGTGACCAAGGCCTCTGGCGAAGAGATCCTCATCCCCACCAAGCACGCCGTCACCAAGGACCAGGCCGGCTTCATCCTCGCCGGTAGCGCTCTGAATCTCCTGTCCAAGGGCGTATAAGGAAAAGCATTGGTTTTTTTTTTCCAGCGCAAGAAAGGAGAGAAAAGGCGATAGAGTACAGAGGAGGGGAGTTTGGAAAAAGAGGCCGATTGGACGGTTGGCTCCGTCCCGGGATGGTTAGGTTTTGTGTGTCCTTGTAGAAAAAAACGTCGGCGTATAGGCGGGAAAAGGTCCGAGCGATAGATTGTTTGTATATAAGCAATGCCAATTCTGTTTGATCAATGAGTTCATAGTATGTTACATGTGGCTAGTCCTGGGTATGCATTAAGCCTCAAATTTGTAACCGCAAGCAAACGCTCATGGTGATTCCAAACACTCATCTATTATTTTTTTTGGCCGTGGCATATGTACATAGCTCATTAGGTGCCCTCCATCTAGATGCGAGCCATTCCGTAGCATCCCTGCATCTGGTAGCTACCTATGTAACCATAAATTTCAATGACTCCCGATTCTACCGTCTACCAATACAACATCAAGGCATGGCCGTGGTCTGCTAATACCTGACCCAACACATGACTCCTTAGTAAAATGCCCAATACCCGCCCTGTCCCTTCAAAACAAAGTCCACTGCGCCCAGTAATGCTTGGCACCAATTGCACATTCTGCAAAGTGCGTCGTCCGGTATCTACTATGTTGATGCGTTCCCTTTTCCCCCATTGTCATAGTCGTCATTAATTAGGTCTGTAGGCCGTTGTCCTTGAAGAAACGCGCCGTCTCTGCCGCGGTTCGCAGTAAAAGCTGTTTTCGTTCCATCTTTCTCGTTTCTTGCTGAGCAGCTTGCCCGGTTTGTCGAGCTTGGCCCTCTTTCTGCCTCATCTCCTTTTGGGTCTCGCGGAACCATTCAATTGCTTTCATCCATGGTATATTCTCTTGAACCTCTGTTGGGAGCTCTTCGTTATCGTAGTCTGCAAGGAATGTGATTTTGGTGTACATCCAGGGTTGCGGATCTCGAGGAAGAGGAATTTTGCCAGCCTTTATATCTCGCTCGCGCTCCTTTTCTTTGACATCTTCTTGTGCTCTCAGAAAGCGTCGTCTTTCATGGATTTTTCCAAACCATCTTTTCCTCCCTCCTCTGCTTTTGATTTCTTTCGCCTTCTCACGATACCATTCTTCTGATCGCTTATAAGGCCGGTGAATGGCAGGATTGATGGGTAGGAAAAGTCGATCGTCGTAGTTCGGTGAGGACTTCTGTTTTGGAGGCATTTTTGCGATTTTAACGCCCTTGGGAGCCTGCATTCTGGAGTGGCGATATATCAACGAATCAAATGCGTCCGAATCGAACGTTGCCATTCTCTTCGCTGTCGCAGGCAAAACCTGTAAACGTTTAGGTGGAGGACCTTGGTCTTGCTCAGGCTCACTCTCAACAGCAGGTTGTGTTGTATCGTTGTCCTGGGGCCCCTCCGCTACGATAATTGAATCTAAGCTCATTGACATTGACTCATCGTCCGACTCCTCATTAGGCGCGACTGGATCTGGAGCGTCGGGCTCCGATTCTGATGAGTCCTCTATTGCAGCAACTTGCCTGCGCCTTGACCTTGCAAACGGACGGATGTGCTCATCATCTTCATTGCTTTCGACATCTGCAGCTCTGCCGGAATCTGAAGATGCCCGAGACGAGGTACTTCGTGGGGAGGGTGCGGCTGTGACGGATAGTCTGGGCTCCTCGGGATCTGAGAACCCAGTTTGATAATATGAACGTAACCAAGGTGGAGTTGCGACATGTATGGACGACTGTGTTTCTGCCTCTTCAGCAGTTTGTCCTTCTTTTGGTACCTCATGATACTCATCCGACTCTTCGTCGGATCTGGAAACTGTAGTCTGAGGAGAACTTGCCACATCTTCAGCAGCACCTTCTCGGGCATCCGGGCTCTGTGACGGCTGGAGTGAGTTGTCCTTGGAAGAATCAATCACCGCCTGAGATGGTTTAGAGGAAACCACGCCCTGGCCTGTGATGGGCGCGATATGATTTTCAAGTTTGGGAGAAATCAGTGCCGGTCGTTGCTCGTCGGCAGGAGCTGAGTAGGTGTCAGGAACTACCTCACTCGTATGTTTTTCTGTATGATTTTTGAGTAGTGCAACACGAATTGACTCTTCCCTATTAGGTTGTTCAGGCAGCTGCGTGGGGGGCGATGCTTCTCCAGATTCTTGCACGTTGCTGCGAGCCCCTCTGCTTGTTTCTGGAGTTTGTCGTTGAGAACTTGCGGAAGAACGACGTGAGCCGAAGCCTCGCAGTGCGTGGTTGCCTCTTCTAGCTACAACATGACCTTTGGAGAATTTCGTCATCCTAGGCATACTGCTGGCCGATGCATATTCCAGAGAAGCCCCCTTGGTACGAGGGTCAGGCCTTGAGGTGGCACCAGAGGGTGACGCGACCGTCGAATTATGTTCTTTGGGCCTCGAGGCCGGCTTCGAACCGGCAGAGCGGCCTTCATCCTGAGCCATGTCCGCCGAGGACGAGGATGATGATCTGATGCGACAAGGTTATTGAAGACGCATAGTAGTTCTATGCCCACACAGCGCTTCAGGCCGCTTTTAGGACATTGACTGTGATGAGGGAAACCAGTTAGCGCTCGGAGATGCAGCAATGCAGAAGTTGTGCAACGTAGATGTAAGTCGGGTCGTCGACGTCAGATCTTTTCAGTTTTAGTTGGCCATCAAGCTAGGCACCTCAGCGGTTACACCACCTCAACTCAAACGCGCCGCAGACAAGGGGTCTGCTGTTGGTCGCGGCCTTTGGTCAAGATCCGTTGAGGCAGCGGGGAAGAGGACTCCATTTTGCGACCGCAAGGATGATGATGTGTTCGTTTCCAAGCACTCTCAAGGACCATGGGGGTTTGGTGCCGAGAGTGTATAGAGTGGGCAGCGAGAGGATGAGGCTTGCTACCAGAGGTGCTCTGTTAACAGCGCCAGACGGGATTGAGTAGTAGATGGCGTGACCAGAGGGTTCCATTCGGTCAGACCTTTTACCATAGGCATCATTCGACGTTGGAGGTGTGGGTGAGGAAGCAGTAGAAGAAAGTAGGCAACATACTGAAAGCCAAGCTCCGACGGTTGAGAAGCCGGATCTTACAACACTGCAGATCGCGCTGCTCCAAGATGGGATATGGTATCGTGGCGAACCAGGTTGGGGCAACTAAGGCCTGCAAAAGGGCGAAATCGACCTAACAGGATCCAGGGCCACGTTTGAAACTGCGGCTGGAATCGGGCGTGAGGAAAAGGAACAGAGCAAACAGGTGCAGGCGAAGATGGGCCACAAACGCGCATCGGCTCTGCCTGTGCAGGATACCAAACACACGGAAGATGGAAGAGAAGAGATGAAATGAGATGCATGGCGAGGCTGTAGCGAGGTACAGTATTTCTTTTGGTGGCGGCGCGCTGTTGGCTGCATATTTGCCTTAGGCTTAGACGGCTTGTGGAATCTATTGATTGGTCAAAGCGCGTGGCCCTGCGACACGGAAGTGGGAAGGTGCAGGCAATCAATTAGCAAATACCGGAGATACAGTAGGGAAGGTGCCTACCTACCTACCTAGGTACCTATAGAAGCACGGGACGTCGTACGTGTACAGTGTGAACAGGGTGCATGAGGGGCGGATGCCCGCCGGACCTACTGCACTCCTAAAGTAAAGTATTTCAGCAGCAACTTTTAGTGACTTGCAGCACTCCCTGTGCCCCTGTGCCCCTTGTAAGCCCTGGAACAGACGCCTGCATGTACTAGATCGCCCACTACATCTGCACCTAGGCCTTCACCCAGCACAGTGCTTTCTTAGGCATCGACGCAACCAACCCTATTATTAGATGTGCTAGCGCGGGGGAGCTTTGGTGATAGCAACCAACACGTTGCGATAACCATTTGTTGTCGCCGTCGTCAACTCTAACAACCTTCGTGTCCTACCAATCTTTGCCAGAGCTTTTAAGCCACCTGCTCCCTCTCCCCTCCTCTCCATTCTCTTCTCCTTGTCCCTGAGAGGCCGCCAGCACCTTGCCGACACCGCCATGAACTTCCTCAAATCGGCCGTGGCTTCGGCCATGGCCCAAGGCCCTCCATTCCCGTACAACTTTGGTGATATTGTCGACATTGACGAGTCAATATGGACCTTGCACAACGGTACAAAGAGGGTAAGACCGCTTTCTTGGGAGACATGTCCAAGTTGACTGACGGTGTCACCACAGGAGGACGGCTCTAATTGCAGTATCTTCTCCTTCGACATCACCGCGAACCGATCTCGACTCCCCCTAGCCAAGAACGCTCTCAAGAAGCTACGAACCCTGCGACACCCGGGCGTAATCAAAGTGCTCGATGCAGTCGAGGTAGATAGCCCTGCGTGCCTCCAGAACCTGCGACGAACTCCGGGCTAACCGTGAGGGTGTACAGACCGAAACCTACATATATATTGCGACTGAACGAGTTGTACCTCTAAGATGGCATGTCCGGAGGAAGAGTCTCAGTCCAGAAACGATTAAATGGGGAATCCACAGCATCACGGTAGGAGCATCTATGAAATGATCCCAGGCTATCGGGGCTGACTTCAGACTCAGCGCACAGTCAAGTTCATCAACGAGGACGCTGCCTCCATACATGGCAGCCTGAAGGTCGGATCGGTGTATACTTCCGAGAGCGGAGAGTGGAAACTGGGAGGCTTTGATGTCCTGAGCAGTGTCAAGGATGACGAATCCATCATCTACGTACGGAAATCGAGACTCGGTGCGACCGTAATTACAAGCTAACAGACATAGACATATGGCAGCGTTGTTCCGGATGCTGGTCGGTACACTCCTCCCGAATTAGCTCGAGGCGGGTGGGATGTTATAAAGAAGAACCCTCATTCAGCCGTAGATGCCTTCAATCTTGGCACACTACTGTTTGAGGTTTTCAATGGTGATTACAGCGGCCCAGATCAAGCTGGACAGACAAAGAACATCCCACCGACCATGCATTCAAGTTACAAGCGGCTCTGTAATGCCAACCCCAAGGCCCGGATCACGGCAGGAAACTTCCTTGATCAGGGCAACCGATCAGGGTCTTTCTTCGACAGTCCACTTATTAAGTTAACAGAAGGTATCGACAACCTCGATATCAAGTCACCCGAGGAGAAAGAGCAGTTCCTGAAGTGAGTCATCAGGTCCATAACCGCCTGACATACGTAACTGACAATCTTGGCAGTGGCCTGGATGAGCTGAGTGACGATTTTCCAGAGGAGTTCTTCAAGATGAAAGTCATGCCAGAGCTGATGAAGTCGGCCGAGTTTGGCGGTGGAGGCCCCAAAGCTGTTGGTGTTGTCATAAAGATTTCTACCAAACTCAGCAACGAAGATTTTGACTCCAAGGTCACCCCTTTTGTCGTGAGAATGTTTGGAAATCCCGACCGAGCAATTCGTGTCTGTCTTTTGGATAATCTGCATCTTACGATTGAGCGACTTCCTCAGAAGATTGTCAATGATAAGATTTTCCCGTTATTGGTATTTACATTGTCGTCTGATTTGTTGGATCTTGGCTGACATGCAGTTAGTCGACTGGCTTCACCGACGTCGCTCCTGTTGTTCGAGAACAAACACTAAAGTCGGTACTAACAATCATTACAAAGTTGTCAGATCGAACAATCAATGGCGATTTGCTGAAGCAGCTTGCCAAGACAGCCAACGACGAACAGCCCGGCATTCGAACTAATACAACCATCTGTCTTGGCAAGATTGCCAAAAACTTGGGGACCTCGTCACGATCAAAAGTTCTCATTGCCGCCTTTACTCGCTCGTTGAGAGACCCTTTTGTTCATGCAAGAAATGCTGCACTGATGGCACTAGCCGCAACTGCTGAATACTTTACTGATGAAGACAGTGCATGCAAAGTATTGCCTGTCGTTACTCCCTTGTTAATTGACAAGGAGAAGATTATCCGTGACGCTGCAAACCGGGCGATGGATGTCTATCTTCAGAGGATAAGAAAAGCAGCAGCATCCATGCCGGACTCGGCTCTCCCTCCCCCCCAAGCATCTGGTGGAACAACCCCTAGAATGGGCACCCCGCAGCCTACAGAGAACGCAGGATGGACTGGATGGGCAATCTCTTCGTTTACCAACAAGCTGTCTGCTGCAGCAGGCGAGATACAAACAACATCAACCCCCGGAGCCATCTCACCCCAGCCAGTCAAGTCTCCAGGCTTGGAATCCAAGAAGCTTTCATCATCCTCTGCTTCGAATCTCCATCGACAAGCGATGAAGTCTCCACCACCCCCTGTGTCACGTCAATCTTCTTCGAGCGCAGTGGCCGAGTCATTCTGGCCCGCAGATGAAGGAGATGATGGCGCAGACTCTTGGGGTGATATGGGAGACGACGATGGCTTTGGCGCGCCGGCTAAGGAGGAACCCAGGAAGTCTGAATCTGCCTCGGCGACACCATTTGGTGACGACGAACCCGACTTTGCTGGATGGCTGGCTGCTCAATCTCAGAAGAAATCTAAGACCAAGGCCTTGCCGAAAGGCTTGTCAAAGTCCACGGTGAAGAAACCGCTGGCCAAACCGGCTGCGAAGCCTGTTGTTGCCAAGAAAATCGACCTGAAGCCAAAAGAGACGGATGATGATGATGGTGGTTGGGGCGATGGCTGGTAAACATTGGTCAATTGTCTTGGATAACTGAACTATGGACGACAAGGATAGAAAACAGACTGTTGTGAGTCTATTTGATGTTGTAATTGCCACTGGATGGAATTTAATTTCAGGATATGATGCTTTGGGAACTCTGTGAGCATACCAATAATGATAGATGGCGGCAGTTTGTTTGTCTACTGGTGAGTATCTACACTAATAAATATACACAATTACAAGACAGTAAGTAGTAAACGTAAAAAATTAATATACATACATGTAAATGGTCTGCTTTTGAACCTATTTCTGCCATGAAAGTTACACACATAAGAAAGAAGCACGTAAATGACAGTCGTAAGGCATCTTGGATATCTGCCTGCAAGTAACAAGGTGGGGTCAATTCTTTCACCTTGGATCCCCCCCGCTCCCCATCGGTGAAAACTCGGTCAAGGCCGCATACTCTCCCACCTTTTAATTTTTTTCTTACTATTTTCTTTTTCCTTTCCCTCCATTTTCACCTCCAATCACCCATAACCTCCAGCCAAGACCATCCTCCCCCAACAACCTCTCACACCGCCGCCGCCACCGCCCTCCCGAACATGGCCCAAGGCATCCTCAAAAAGCTCGGCCGCCCACCCCCGACAAAGGCAGTCCACTCCAAGCGCCGGGCGTCCAAGGTCGCCAAGCCGAAAAAGGCCAAGGCGAGCGCCGACAAGACGCTCAAGAAGTTCACGAGCGGCATGGTCGCCCGCACAGAGGCCATGCTGGGCGAGCGCGCCGGACACCTGGAGCTCATCGGCAAGGGGAAAAAGGGCACCGACAAGAAGGCCACCTTCAAGGGAGGATCCAAAAAGTTCGGTTAAGAAGATTTTTGGCCTTTTCCTCTCTCTGTCTACATACATCTTGGGCACGGCGTTAGAGAGCGATGTTTTCTTTCTTCTTTTAGGTGGAAAAGTTTTTACTCTGAATATACGGTTACGTTTGTTCGGCGTTGCGTCAAGACGGGTACTCATCACGACAACGGCATGGCCATACATGAATCCTACGGTTTTAATTCTTCCCAAACACCTGACGACAAGCCTTCAAAGCTATCAAACGTTATACACAAGACTCTATCCATCGTAATCGCCGGTTTCAACTTTGTCATCAGTCGCTATGCCGGTCAAAATAGAACTCACAACATTAAAATCCCTTTCAACATCCACCATCCACGTTGACACAGCCATCCTTACCGCCTTGCGGCCCTTCCACACCGTGCCGCTCACGTACATTTGTCGTGTGCTGTTGATGCGACTGACCAGGACCTCATTCAAAGCTGGGTCTACAGCTCGGAATAGTACAATCATGAATATCTCGTCTGGGTTATATTTGAGCTCTGGCAGAAGCTCATAGTGTTTCGAGTAGTGCAGAAACTCTGCCACTCTTCGAGATAACTGGACCATGTTTGCCAATAAGCCCGCCATACCGGGTCGACCTTCACTCATGAGAACGGCGTATGCGGGCAGGGCTCTGAAACGACGCGAATTCTCGATGCCAACATTAAGCGGCGAAGGAATGGTAGAGGGGCCGGAGGAGAGATACGCGGCATTGGGGTTAGTAAAGACGGATTGTAATCTAGCAACCGATCGCGTAAAGAACATGCCGCAGTCGTAAGGCTGGTGGCTGGGTCAGATACCAATATATCACTGTTGAAGGAAGCCATGCTTACCACATTGAGAAGTTTATGTCCATCCACCGTGATGCTGTCAGCAAGCTCAAGGCCCTCGACCCGCTGGTGAAGCAACTTGAATTCGTCGTTTTGTTCGAGAGCACGGGCGAAAATGCCAAATGCTAAGAGTTGTCAAGACGGTGTCAACAGAAGCGAAGCCAAAGGGATAGTACTCACCACCGTCAACATGTATCCAAGCTTCAAATTGGTTTGCCAACTGTCTAATTTTCCTCATTTCTTCGATGCCTGTCGTGGCAAACCGGCCAGTGTTGACTTCGCCTCCGCTGATAACGATGATGGCTGCTGTCCCAAGAACCGAAAGCTCCCGTTCAAGTGCCTCAAGGTCTATCCTCCATGGTTCTTCCGGGCTGAGTGGTAACTCGTGAACCGAGTTTCTACCCAGCCCAACAACACTGGCTGCTTTGAAGAGGGAGCTGTGAGCCATACTCGTGAAAACTCGGAACCGATTAACTCCTGCCTTCAGAGTCGCCTCTAATATGCCCAGATCCGCGACAGACTCTCCCTTATTGAGCAAGGTGTCCACCACAGCTTCTCTTCCACATGCAAGACCGAGTATGTTGCTCGACGTGGCCCCCGTGGTAAAAGTTCTCCCTGTCCAACTATTCCTGTCCCCCAGCCGGAGCAAGTCCAGTATCATGGTCAGAGTCCGGTCCTCGAGGGTTGTCGAGATGGTCTGGTCCGGTAGGTGGACTTGGACGTTCTGATCCGTCATTGAAACAACATTGTCGGCCCATTCAGCGATGGGAAGCACACCGCCGGTAACAAAGCCATAGTATCGAGGGCTTGACTTTTGTCCACTCAGGGCCGGAAAGATGTCGTTGGCAATATGCTGCACAACCTTCTCGTCGGTGTTCCCAGCGAGATAATGGGGTAACCAAGGATCTGGTAGAGAGACACTGGCACGACTGAGAGCCTGGACTGTCGGAAGAGTAGGCGCATCACCGGCCTGGGGGTCGCGACGTTGGTCCAGCAAAGGCCGCTGAAGTTGATAATCGAAGATGTTGTTCTTGTTTCTCATTGCTACCTTAATTCATGTATGACTTGTTTAATGAATGTGATAGATTTGGGTTGAGGAGACGGTGTACTGGATGAGGAGATCAAGAAATAGAAATGAACTGTGTGGTGTATCTGAGTAGGTCCGTGAGAAGGTATTTATACACAGCGGGTATCCATATAGAGTTGTACCTTCTCAATTTGATCGAGTCCAAATGATGGATCTCTAACAAGTTAATATTCGTCATGTAAGTCGGAGGGCGGTGGGAAGGAAGGATCAATCATGGCCGCCCCACTCGACGATGAAAGGGAAGGAGTTTGCGAAGCTACGAAGTATTGCCAGTGGAGATGACTCCATTCGAAACGGTTCATACGGATGATAAAGAGTGATGCATTCGTACCTCCAGTGGTCACCGCGAGAAAGCAGCTATACTCTTTTATTGGAAGAAGAGCAGAGCCGTCTCACCGCAGGCCATATCGTGAAGGCATCGTGTCTACCCGAGGAAAAGTCAACGCAAATAGCATCTCTTCCTCCAAAAGTCTTTCCTGTACATGTCCCATGTCATTTGCGCCATGCCGAAATCAAGAAAACACACCAAAAGAGAGGGCCTATCCAGTTCCCGTCCTTCTATGCCCACAAGAGGCGACTGTTCCCCCTCGCGGCGATAATATCACACGATTCTCTCCTCCAACGAAAAAAGGTCCGCAATCCGGTCCGTCTACAACTTGGCGCTCTCGCCCACTGTGCCAATCTTGAGGTCGGCGCCGTACTTCTTGAGCACGCCCTCGTTGTGGTATTTCCAAAAGGCCTTGGTGGCGTCCTTGCCCGAGAAGCGCTTGAGGATCTTGGCGCCGCCGGGGTGCTCCTCGAGGAATTCTGGAGGGAGAAGGGGATGATGTCAGCGACCGACTGAAATGATACGATGCCACTTGGCCAGTTCTGCGTGTGGGTTTGTTCAGGTATTCGCAGCAGACAACTTTCATCCAGCAGAGGAACAGAGAAGGGATCGACTTACTTGTCACATCATACACGTCGCTCTCGACAATCAGCCAGAAGCCGTCGGCGTCGCTCTTGTGCTTTCCCACCTCGGCGGTCGTGTACTGCGCAGACATGATGCTGAATATGCTGTGGCGAAGCTGCCGTGTACAGTGTATAGCTGATGTTTGCGGTGTCGCTGTCGCTGTCGCTGTCGGTTGTCGCAGATCAAGGAAGGCAAGGGTGGCCCGAAGTGAATCCAGATTGTTAAGATTCTTAAAGACAACACACGGGCAAAACGGCTTCCCTTTAAACCTCGAGGGTGGGGAGACGAGCCTCGGCACAGCTTTCGTTGCCGGAGCGCGTGCCCGTCGCCCTGGCAGAGAGACTCAACTGGGAAATAGCGAGGTCGAATTCTGGGGGACGCAGCGGGTTAGCGGCCGCTCTTCGCGCTAAAGGACCCCGACGTCATGCCCCGCGGGGGCGGAAGAGGGCCCAGTTACAGCGTATCACAGTGGAGGGATTATAAGCAGCTCATCGGGGAGGCACATGGCGCGGCCATCATGGGATGGACGTCAGTACATGTCAGTCGATAAAGAGGGGGTAGGTATTCTGTATGATGAGAAGCTAAGATGATTCTTACCACACCAATCTCCAATATAATTGTATATTATAAGGGGAGGCTTGCTTCTATACAGCCTCAAGCATAGTGATATTGTATTCGGATATTCCCATGTCTCCTCTCTCATAAACATGCCATCCTGTGCCCAGGTCAATCCTCAAGACTCTATTCACGTATTCAAAGCCGTTAACCTCAAAAGGTTCATGCAGTAAATCACGCTTGCGCAGGAACAACAATAGATCCCCTTCTCATGGCCATACGGAATCGATCCGCAAACGCCCTCGTGCCTCTGCAATCGCTCTGCATCCTCTTCTCCATCGCCTCGGGCATCCACTCGTTAATCTTGGTGATTCGGTTCTCATTCTGCGCACAGCGTGAATTAGTCCACCATGCCCATCTCGTCAAAGACTTGACACTTACTGAAGGATGCGTGCTAAGCATCTCCGGAACCTCCTGCCCTCCCGTCCGCTGAATCGTCTCCATCCTCTCCCAGAATCCCACAGCCTGTCTCGGGTCGTAGCACGCCTCCGCCATCATCATCAGCCCAATGTAATCGGCCTCGCTCTCCTGCTTGCGGCCCATGGGCAGGTAGAAGAGCAGGTCCTGCAGGTAGAAACCTCCCACAAAACTCCATATGCCAAAGAGCGCGAGACCCGGCAGTGCTCCTGCTAGGAAGAACAGGCTTCCCGCTGTGAGGTTGCCTACCCAGGCTGCTGAAAGACGTTCTGCGGCGTGCGAGGCGGTGTTGTGTGCGACTTCGTGGCCCAGAACCGCGGCGAGGGCGTCTTCGTTTCGGCAGACGTTGAGTATACCGCTGTGGACAAATACTTTGCCTCCGGGAAGGACAAATGCATTGGCTGTTCCTACAATCTCTGCACGTCAGTCCAATTCCAGCCTTCAACCCGTCAGAGAACGAAAAAGCGTACGATTATCAGCAATCACGAAAATCTCCCAGTTGAGATCCGTCATGCCGCTCACGGGAATCAACCTCTTCATGACCCTCTTCACCAGAATCGTCCTCGGATCCCAATCCGACAAAAAGTGCCCGCCCTGGGCGTGCACCTGCTCAATGATCTGCTTGGCGGCCTTGGAATGCGCCCGCGCGACCATATTGTCGGATAAGAAATTGAACCTCCGCCGACCCGTCACAGGCACCACCTGCGAGTTGTAGAGGTAGAAGCCCACGGCGGTGAGGACGGTGGCCAGGACAAAGAGCTTCGAGTTGCGGCCGGCGCCCGTGTTCTGGAAGCGGCTGGCCGCGCGGTCGGAAACGAGAGGTTTGGCATTGCGCAGGCGGTCGTAAGGGTCCTGTCCGTCTTGGTGCTGGCTGGATCGCGGCCGCGTGTGGGAGAGGAAGCGAGCGCGGCATCGAACGATGGAGGATGAAGTGAGGGGGACCGCGGCGCGAAGACAGGCTGAGGGACGAGCGATGCCCAACAGGACCGGCCGCACGAGGAGACGAGGAGGAGACATTTCTGTATGAAGTGAGAAGAAAGGGCCTCAATGGGCCACAGCGAGAGAGAATGGAGGATCCGTGACGGGAGATGAAATTTCGGAGGGAACTCGGAGAAGGAGGGGCACGGGCTATCACAAGTCCGGTTGCCGGATTGAAAGCTCTGGCTTTGGTGTTGGAGTTGGAGTTGCAGCTTTGAATTGACAAGTCCCCGTTTCTCGGCTACTGCGGGCCATTTGCGTCATGGTTCAGGGCTCTCTTTACCCAACTACCGTCCTGCCTGCGCCCACTACGCAGGCTGCTTGGCTAACTAAATCCATTTGATGAGGCTCTACGGGGGGATGATTGCAGGACGACTCACATGCAAAGGATCAGGAATGACAGTAGAAGATGAAACAAATATAAATGGTCAAATGAATGCACAAATAAACAAAAATCACTCCAAATGGCAAACCGTTGAATCCTGGTGCGACATATCCCCTCCCCCCCCTCCCCATCACCACTACCACCAGCCAACCGCCCAGACTCACCGTCCAAAAACATGAATCCCGACTCACCAAAAAACCCTCCCCTTTTCACATCCTTCATCTACTTGTCACCACTCTCACCTAGTAAGACCTAACCATCTCCCACTTGCCCGGAAGTGTCGGCAGTTCACTCTCACTTTCACCAGACCGTACCAAAAAAACAAACCACCTAACCACCTACCTGGTTAGAGCCTGCTTACACCCCCACCATCACCACTTACAACACTCTTCCTTAACCGATTCCTTGTCAGCCTCATAGTCGACTCTGGCCGTCATGGCAATGCCGGTCTCGACGTTAGTACCGCCTCATATGAGACGGCTCATGCTCTTTGATCAAGCTAGATTTAAGAAGAAAATTAATCGAGGATGCCGAACAAGAAATGCACTCCGCTACAATGAATCCCCCTCACTTCACTTCTCACACCGACGCACCCTTACCCAGGAAGCATTCCTTCGTCAAGGGTTATAGCCTCGCTACCTTGATTCGTCCCTCACCCATCCATCCAACCCGTCAGCAGCTTATTGCAATTATGCCAACTCCGCAGACACTTGGTAATCAACTGGGCGCGTCATCTCTTGTCAGCTGGCGGACGGCCGTCACTTATCACTAACTAGCCACCGGGGTCTGGGCAATAGATAACAAGTCGAGAGCTCACCCTCTGCTTGTTTCTTCTTCTTCTCTTTCGCTTTCTACATTCACCTTTACCTCGAATCCTTTTATATACCTGGCCTGGAGGTAAATTATACTCCCCTGCCCCCCCTTTCCATCTCAAGTTCTAACAACAAGACTCCAAGTTTTCATCTCTTTTCTAAATCCTCCCAATCATCATGGAGAAACCCCTCGGAACCAAGCAAACAGCCCCGGGCCAGTTCAAGCCCGTCTACTTTCCCTCCTCTCAGCCCGAGTCGCCCCGGACAGACACTCTCATCAAAACCCTCAACCTGATGCCACACATCGAGGGCGGCTACTTCAGCCAGACCGACGCATCTCCCACCACAATCCCCTCCCCTTACCCCCCAGACCCCCTGTCCGAGGAAACCATCTCCCTGGCCGGCGAGACCCGTCCCGACTATGATGCAAACACTCGTCGCCTCTCGACCACAATCTTCTACCTGCTCACCGAGCGTCGCCCCCTGGGCCGCTTCCACCGCAACCGCAGCCGCATCATCCACACTCTGCACCGCGGCCGAGGCCGCTACGTCCTGCTCCACCCCAGCGGAAAAGTCGAGAGCTTCATCGTCGGCCACGACATCGAAAAGGGCGAGCGTCTGCAGTGGATTGTCGAGGGCGGCATCTGGAAGGCCAGCTATCTCCTGGACGCCCAAGACGGCGACAAGGACGGAGAGCCCGAGGGCCTTCTCATCTCCGAGACTGTCGTTCCCGGCTTCGAGTTTGCCGACCACGAGTTCTTGTCTGAGCGTCGGCTTGCCGCTCTCGTTGGTCAGGAGGATCTCCCAAAGCTGGCCTGGCTTTCTCGAAAGAAGGAGGCTGCTGAAGACACCACAGACAGCTCCGAAGAATCGGATGTTCAGGAGATTCTTAGAGGAGAAGCAGAGAAATAAATTCTGCGCTTGAAAAGAAAAGAAAAACACGCATGTTAGACGGCAAACCTAGAAAGAACATGTCAATCCTGTAGAACCACATATAGTCATGGCGGGTGTACGCAAACAGATGAGATGTCCATCATTTGAGAATTAAAAATCAGATTCTTCGTTGATTGTGCTCAAAGAATGCAATGGACGCCTATTTCTATGTCATGCCTTTCGTTCAACATTATATGTGTGCTCGTGCTCGCTCAGGGTATCATGGGTATGAGTCTCAAAAACAATCAACGGCCGTAGCGTGCTGAGCACCATGTAGATCCTTCCGTTTCCTTCTCTTTGGGCACGATTGAGCTCATGGGAAACATGAGCTTCTCCGTCCTCATAATAACCATATTAATCCTTTGCTCTCCATCAATCTGGTGTCGACCGGTTCCTTGTAGAATCAAGAGAATGACACATTCGGTATCGGACCTTCTCCCGGGAATGGCTTGCGTCCGATGACAACGTAAATGGGTATGTAAGAGTGGACTTTGGTGTTGGTGAGCTCTCGTCGAACATCGACAAGGGACACCTAAAGGAACGTCAGCTTCTATGGACTGTAGGTTTCATCCACCAAAACTTGCCTCTATTTCAGCAGGTGTTCTCCCAAAGACCCGATTAAAGAGCGTGAAGGAAAAGCCGCTCAATCCAGTTAGGAAATTCCTCTCCCACATCTTTCCGAGTTCCTTGAGGTTCTCGTCCTTTGGCCAGCCATTCATGGGCATCTTAAAGATTCGTTCTTGAATGTCAACAAAGCCCGCCTCCTCATAAGCTTGTCGAAGCGTGGCAGCAACAACCACCGGGCGGTCCATGGCATCTGCTGCGACTCGCATATCATGGAACCATGTTGCTAGAGGACCTTCCGGATCGAGGGTGCCGTCGTCACAGGCGATTATTGCGTCATATTCTTGGGATTCGAACCAGCTTCCCGGTGTAAGGTATTCGAATGCTTGGTCCGCTATCTGTTCCTTGAAGGAAGACCAGCAGCCAGCAGTGATGCGGGTATGGATGTAGTCGAACTTGTGCGAGTAATCCCAAGGTTGGGACCTAGGGCCAGAGGCAAGGTCAGCAACGGCCTCATGTGTGGCATTAAAGGGGACAACGACGAAACTGAGGTTACATACGAGTCCTCGACATAGAAGCTAACATTAGGCGGTACGTTTCGAGGCTGGATCGGGGAGAGATCTGTAGCAATCACTTCGGTGGTAGGGAACAAATCACCCATCTTGATGGCCCAATCACCCGTCCCCGTAGCAATGTCAAGCATGATTCTCGGAGGATTCCTTGACGAGATCGGGGCAAAGTAGAGTCTTCCACCAAATAACTTGACGATGGCTTCGTTCTGCAGGTCCAAACGGTCTCGCTCGATTTGATCGTTGGGGAAAGCGTAAGCTGGGACAATCGTTAGTTCTGACCGATGTTTGAGCAGTTCCTCGGCTGGGGGAACTCGGCTAGAGAGACGTACAACCTGCCCTGTAGGCATGATATGTTCGTCCGAATTCCTCGGGAAAGTTTTGCACACTGTCGGTCAAGGATTCCGAGTCACTAAAGAACGGTCAGTTTGGAGCGAGTCTTGGGAGTGTCGAAAACCCCGGTACTTACATTTCCTGGGCGTCTGGCTATTGAAGACGTGACAGAAAAATGATCAGTCAGTGAATGCTCACGACAACACAACACGAAGAAAGAAGTGACACCTAATGGCATCTACTTGAATACAAGACGGTACACACATCTGGCTCAATAAAGCTATTCTTGGCAGAATTAACAGCAGAACAGTTGAAAGTGAACTGGAAAGTGTTCAGCGAAGGAGAGGACTCGGGCACCTCGTCCGAGTCGACTGGAGGAAATTGTTGGTTCGGCATTTTTCTTTTTTTCTGGCATGCGAGAGTGAAAAATCTCAGTGTCGAATAGTCGAGGCCATTGGCCAAAGTCGTGACCGCCGTATGGGAAGCCCAGTTGATGCGACCCGTGAGAACGGTAACGCTGAGGCCAACAACTCCACCCCCCGCACCCAAAAGGATTGCGTGGTACGACGGGCTAGATCTGGTATGCAGGAGATGATGGGAACCAAAATGGTCGGGCTTGGGGATGTGATTATATGCTGGTAGTTTAAGCAGTCGTCTCGGCCTCGATATAACAAACTGCTCAGGAGATGCGCAAAAACGAGGCAGAAGCTGGTGAAATATGCTACACAAACAAAGACGAGTGACCACCCAGATAGGTAGGTAGGTGGTTGGCGAACAGACAATTATATATTGGTCGAGGAGATGGTGGCGTTGCTAATCGGGAGAGGCGATTCAAAGCAAAGGCTGAGCTTGCCCAATGTGGGAGAGGTCCAACACTAGAGTGACAGAGTAAGAGCGGGTGGCACGGTTGAAGAGGAAAAGAAGCAGAAGAGGAGGAGGAGAAGGGTTGGAAAGATGCCGAAAATGGAGCTTTGGGGAAGGCAGAGGTACAGTAAAGACCGGGAACCGGGACAGGCCAGGATGTAGGAGGGGAACTGGAGACTGCAACTCAAAGCGATGGTATGACAGAGGAGAATAGTGAATAAACGGGATAGAAATGGGGATTTGGGGGGTCCGCACGAGACCCTTCCCTTCGTCGAAAGATGCCTCCACCAAGCAGGTGGAAGTAATGGGAGCAAGACAAAGGAGCCCGCTCAAGCGTCTAGGAGGCTAAACTAGGTCCAGGGAGAATGGATCCAAGACGAGACGATGTGAGACGAAACGAGACAGAGGCAGAAACGGCCTGTATCCTCAGCCGTTCCAAAAAAGAAATGACTGAGAGCACAAGGACCCAGCAGTCTGGGACGGGTATCTGACTCGGCTTGCTAACCCAGGGCCGGCGTGCTCCCTTGTTTTGTTTTAACAGGAAACCCCGTCGTCACTCCTCCGGGTCCAGTACCCCCCCCGTCGAGTTCACACTGACCCGACCCAGTGGTAACTGAGCAGGAATGCCAATGCAGGGGTCCGGGACTTGCAGTGTCTTTGTCTGATGGGGAACCAACAGTGTGGATGCTGTGTACGAAGTATTCGTACTCTGGCTCTGACCAGAGTTTCGGTGCTCACTCGGGGCACAGGGTATAGTCGGCAAAAGCACCCAATTTGTCAAGTAGAAACAGGCCTTCACCCTGCCCACGGGCTCAAAAACACACAGATGTCTGTGCTGGGAGGTCGGGATATGCCAGCCAGCAGGGAAGCAATATGCATCCGTCTGTACCGGCGAGAGCCTCTCTGCAATATTAGATGCGAACGGACACCTCAATACTCTTGTTGGTTCGTGGGTTGGTGAGCAGACTACTTGGATAGGGACAATCCTTTCTGGTCAATTCGACAGCTTGCGCTACCGGACCGCAAGGATTCGTTGCAGCCAGAAATTGAAAACCTCAAGAACCAACCTCGTGGAAATGAAGAGGAACAAGAAGGTTGGGCATGTGCCAGGAACCAGGAGGATACAAACGGGAACTACAGCGATAGTCAAAAGCTTCCTCGTTGTCGGGTTTCGGGTGTAAAATGAGCGGATGACACGATGGCGAAGAAAGGGGCGGGATGGTTGTGCACGCGGATCAAGCCCAAGTCTGTTGTTTGCTCAAGTTGAAGGGAAACAATTGAACAAGACCCATGAACATTTGCGTCCTCGTCTGATTAACAGGCAAGCAAACACCGCCTCGTCTTGAATGGATGGATGGAATGGCCCAAGGTCCCGACGACTTGGGTAAGCTAAAATCAAGGGACTGGGGCCGCGTTCCGGTGGTTTGGGTCGGGAAGTTCTCAAGCCGCACCCGGAGGGTTGGGGGGGGTAAAAACGGACGGAACACGGCAAGATGCTCTGAGACAGCACTTTTCACGAAACCCTGGCTTGAGGGGTGTGAGACAAATATGTAGTCAGGGTAATGAGGTTACCAACTGTTGGTTGGTTGTTGGTTGTGCTTGGTAAAGGCGTTATGAGGGAAGAGAGAACAGCGGCCAGACCGAGAGGAGTACGTGTGCGTTGTGCGGATTACTCCGTAGACAAGAGCAAACTGGTGGACGGGAAAATAGCAGTTTGTCGATCACGCTTCCGTTGCGCCTTTGCCCAGGCAAGCCAGGGGACCAGGGACGAGGACGAGGACGAGGAGGGGGAGGGGTATGTACAGCGCCGTGTCGAGGTGGGGGGCGTGGGAGATTGCCATTAATGCGAAAGCGCCGAAGAATGGGAAAATGTCTGTTGCCGCACGGCAAAGTCTGAGCACGAACCAGTTCCAGTAGGGGGCGTTGGGGGCATCCGGGGGGATGGCGCATTGGACGAGGTATTCGGAGCTGTACTCCGTGAGCAACGGACTGTACCCTGACCAATGAGCACAGCGCGGTATGCACCTACCAAATGGGAACGGGAACAGCTCGGTATAGGTGATGATCTGGTGCGAGCCGATCAAGAGGAGATTTGAGGAGGAGAGGGGGGGAGAGAGTATATCAGTCCACAATCTGGAGGAGAGGATAATGAAGGAGAAACGAGAAACAAAAATGCCAGATGGAGGTGGAAAAGAAACAAAAAAAAAAGGAAACAAAAAGGAAACAAACAAACAGAGCACCTTCCCTCTCCCAACATCCTCCTCGTCCCCATCGCGACCCAACCTCTAACCTAAAATCCCCAAAAGAAACAAACCGCGGAAACACCAAGGACGACCAAAGACGACACCTTCCTTGAATTGACAGCCGATCACCCGTCGATCAACCGTTCCATTCCCAGATTCTCACATCTCGCCCGTCGTCGCATGAGGCGGCTCGCCCCCAATGCAACCAGGCCTGTCGATGCCTTGCTGCTCCTTACCCTACGGCATTACTTACATGTCCCTGGCCGAGGAAGTACATGTCTTTCGGAGCTACCCTACCTACACAACGAATAGTTACCTAGTTCGTTGCTTAGTTAGGTAATAGGCTGGCCAATGACTTTATTGTCTCACTATGTTCTAAGCTACTCTAGTAGCCGGTATTAGTTTACTTTCAGCATCCCTAGACAGCAAGCGTTGGCTCCAACGGTCAAATGGCAAATCTTGACTTTCCCAGCACCATCGGGTTTGCAACCTGCACTCATTAAGCAGCTCATACACCTTCTCGTCCTAGGTGCAGTCATGTACATGTATGTGCTCTAAACCCCCCCGGAATAACATCACCTGATGCATCCTTGCTTTCCCAACTCGACATTCTTCTTTCCGTTGCATCCGTCCCGAATTCATTTTACCTAAACTTGCAACCCTCCACAAAGCCCACAAGCGGTCACCTCCACCCTCTTTTTACAAACATGCAACCCGTCTCGCACGCGCATACGCACACGCCTCTTCTTTTTTTCGGTCCCAAGCAATGTCGTTTACGGATGCAATGGCAAAAGAAAAGCCAATCTCTCTCCCGAGGCCTTGGTCCTGGGGACGTTGCAGTCCTCTCCCGTCCCTGGTTGAAGATTTGGAAATGCATGCCCATTTTCGCCCATTCCTTCGGTAACAAATCTCTCCCTCTTCTTCGGTTCCCCTCCTTCGCCGATTGATCGACAAGGCATTACGGATATGTATATCTACCATTCAATAGGTTTTGATTCGATGGGTTTGTCAAAGAAAGCCGGCAATCCTGCA